>JAJIZL010015369.1:21842-48985 GCA_023969395.1 Amblyomma maculatum | reverse complement strand
TGTGTGTGTGTGTGTGTGTGTGCGCGCGCGTGTGTGTGTGTGCGTGTGTGTGTGTGCGTGCGTGCGTGCAAGCTAGGATGTGATATCTCCGAAGCCGGGCATTACAGGCGTTCGGCGATTTTGCCAAGTTCCGAACTTTCGGATTAGTGCATTCTCGCTAATTTCGACCACCTGCACGTACCTCGCAAAACTAACTTTCGTAAAGAAATATAATTGCATTACTAACTATTTTGCTGAAAATCGCAAAAAAATGTAATCGAATTTTTGTAAAATTACTGCTCCCAAAATGTAGTTAATTACAACACACAATTACTTCTGCAGATGTAATTCAATTATTATTAGATCACTTTCTGGTTTTCTTCCACAGCAATAACTAAGTAAATATCGCAAGCAAGACCTCCCTGCAGATGGAGCGCACGCATTCTTTCGTCTTCTCGCAAAATTCCGTCCCAGAGAACTATTTCCTCCCTCTTTCCCATTAAGCGCGCCCTTAAAAAAATAATACAGCGCAAAAAAAAAAAAAAAGAACGATAAGAACACTGCAGAAGCATGGTCTAATATCGTCACTTTCAGTGCCATCGCCTTGCTGGCACGGAGGTGTCTCCACCGGTTGAAGATCCCGAAGCAGGTGATTTCTCCCGGCTATAGTTTTGAACTCCGTCGTGAGCCATATTGTCGCTTCGGCGGCCTCTTCGTCTTACATATCTTGCTGCTTGAGGAAAGGGTGCCGCTACCCATTATAGATGCCCGCTCTAAGTGACCCGGCTATGCAGGGTATACTGGCGGTCTCAGACGAATAGTTAACCAAATCTTGCCGCGCGTCGTTCCTGCTTTCGCGCCACCATATAATCGGGAGGAGGTAAATTAAATTAGAGTAATTAAATTACTGTCAATGTGTGCTCGAGGGGGCTTTTCCGCTGAAATGCAGAAATCGGTTGCCGATCGTTGGCGCGTTCCGCCGAGTTTTTCGACTCAATCTGCGCTGGACTTCGCTCGCTCTTGACGCCGAATGCCCGCGTGAATGAAGCTTCTACCATGGGTTCCTATTAGCCCTGATTACGCCTCCACACTTGGACCCTGCAAAGACTGCTCTCTACTCGGCGGAAAACAAGCGCGACCGATGCGGAAGCATCGATTCCTGCTCGCGTGCCAATAGGAATGCGAAGTGGAGAGCGTTCCACCCCAGATTAGAGAGCCAACATCCAGTATGTGGCGCCATCTATCGGCGTCAAGGGGATCTGGGCATGCGCAGTGGAACGCGCGGTGGCAGATCACGGTAGCAGATCGCGGTAAATTAAAACTCTCTATTCATTACATGATTTACACAATTCGTTCTTGGTCCGTAGCAACGGGAAATTCAAATAAATCGTGATCGCATCAGCGAGTCCGGGCGCGCTGATCGAAGTACGGACTGGTCGACACCGAAAGTTTTTTTTTTTTTTTTTCACCGACACAAAGGCACTAACGCTACATGAGCAAAAAAAAAAAAATCAAATCCAGAAGCGAGTTTCAGTTACAACTTACTGATACAAGCACGGCTGCAGACAACTGAATGCACGGAAGTGCAAGAACCTCACTGACTGCCGCGTGACCCCTCGTTGCATTATATAATGAGGCCGAACCATATAAAGAGAAAGGAAACGCAACAGAACTCGCCTGCTATGACAAAGTGTTCGCCGACGAGACGCGGGCAACACAACACGGTCCCACGGCTTCATGTGTTTCAAGAAACCCGACTTCGCGATAACGAAATTAAGTACATGCAATTACATGTTTCGCGAGTATAGAAACGAAGGAAGCAGATCGTGTACACAAAGCCGTACGCGATGAAGCTGACCACGTTGCACTCGGCTGACCCCTCACCCAGGTACAAGTAAGAAGAACAAAAAAGAAGGTAGATCGCGCCTCGAGATACTCAGCGATTGGAGAGCGACGAGATGCAGGATGCACACGACGTGTCGCGGCGCCCGCACCGAGGATGGGCGGTCTGTGCGCGATAGTGATCTCTATTTGCTGTCTGGTCACATACTTTGCCGCCGCGAGAGAAAGGATTCACGACTTCTCCCGCCGTCGTTAGGAGACGTCGCGGTCGGCCGGCCACACGTGTCGCGTGCAGCGCATGCAGTTGCATAGTCGCGCCTTATCGAATGCGACGATCGCGCGGAGCAGTGGTTGGACGGCATACATTTACTGGGCCTGTCAGGCAGTTCCACCCGTACACACGAAATTATTAGCAAGGAGTAGAAGAAAAGAAAGAAATGGAGCGAAAACTATTACCCTACACCGCAGTTCTGAGGCATGGGAACAGTCTCAGTAATTACGTCGGGGACCGGCGGCATTCACTGTGCTTCACCGACCATAGCGCGCTCATCGCCATCTTTTTCGCAGAATGGGTGGAACACTGCAATGTTTACTGCGACGCAGCTGCACTGTGGGTTGTTCTCGTGTCGTCGTCCGCACACGCCGCATCCTAAATACGCCACACGGCCGCCTCTCTCCCTGCCACATGTGGACTCCTTTGAATAAAGTGCATAGCGCGCGAGTTCTGTTGCGTTTCCTTTCTTTTTATATGGTTCGGCCTCGTTATATAATGCAACAAGGGGTCACGGCAGTCAATGAGGTTCTTGCACTTCCGTGCATTCAGTTGCCTGCAGCCGTGCTTGTATCAGTAAGTTGTAACTGAAACTCGCTTCTATATTTGATTTTTTTTTTTGGCGACGCCCCATACGAAAGAATCAGCAACCGTGCGCGATCCATGCCTGACGACCTCCTCCTCCTCCTCCTCCTCCTCCTCCCCCCCCCCCCCCCCCCTTTAGAACGTTGCGATGAAAGGGTGGAGAGAGTGGCTAAGTGGGGGGGGTTAATGCTCAATGGCGTTCCGCTACTCCCATATTATGGATACCTATATCCCATATAGGATCACCCTACTCTGAAACTCGTAAACACTCCTAATAAGAGTTACTGAACGCTCCGAAAGTGTCGGCGTTTCGCATCGCCCTACGATGATGTTTCAATTAACAGATACGTGGCGGATCAAGTCAGTTGGTAGAAGTACAAGATTTTTCAAAGCACTAATACAACACGGAGAAAAAATTAGGACGATGAGGCGAAAGCCTTTTTTTGTTTGTTTGTACGCCATTGATTTCTGCTTTACTATGCTTCTGTATGCTGTGTGGTGCGGCGTTAGAGGAAGTGCCAAATGAAAGGCTCAGCATAGTCGTCGGAATCGGATGCCTCACGGGGTCAGCTTCACATATGTGAATCGCCTGGTGATGACATCGGTCATGACCGGATGTGACGTCATCATGAGATCACAGCCGGTCGTGACCGATGACATCCCTAGGTGATGACGTCACAATCTCGCGGTATCCCGCGGAATCTCGCGAAGAAGTGGGACACTTTTCGCGGACGCATGCATGGACGGACGCGCTGGCGAGTCATGAGCTAGTGAAGGCCTTCGCCTTGGAACAAAAAGGGTCAAGTGCTGCTTCTAAGTGGAACTAGTGCCCATCCCTGTATGTTCTTTGACCGCGTTGCTTTAGCACTTTGAAAAGTGTTAGTATTTACACCACCAGAATGGTGAACGTTCGATTCACTTCTTTTTCTTTTACCTACTGCCATGTATTGTCGAATGCTATTCTAGCACTTTTGAAGTCACCAGCACTAGAAACACTTAAGATTAGTAGACCATGGCCATTTTTGCTGACACGGTAGCGATGGCCGGCTTCTAGATGAAACTTTCATAATCATGCAACAGTCTGACCTTTTGACACTGCTACCAAATCTCTTATGCTTAAAATACCCATCTTTATTGTCGCATGGAGGAGGCATATTCATAACAATTGGTGCTTAAAGTGGGTGCTGGGTCATTGTGAATTATGGGAAAATTCTCAGTGACACAGCATAATGACCCAGTAAATGCCAACAAGGGTTGTTTTGGGACAGAGCAAACTCTAAAGATTGGAACGAAAAAGTGTTTTTGCCATGCTACATTATATAACTCCCATACAGACACTCCCAACTTCTAGAGCCGGATACTACCCAACCAAGTTTTCAGTGACTGCCACATTGCATAACCCATTACAAAAAGCAGTTCGTTGAAGCTTTTCTTGTTGCCTAGCCAAGAAACTGACTACCAGAAAAAAATATCTGCTCATAAATTTTGATTCCTTGTGTTTGTTTATTACAGTCAAATATTAGAAAGACAACTTCGTTTGCTGCTGTGAATGGTAATCTACTGTAGTACTATCATTGACGCTACTGTCATTGTTATGCTATTAATTACGTGCACACAAATGTGCAGGTGCTACAATGCACAATGTTACAGGCAGGATTTTTACATGATTGGTTGCCTTACTGGTGACACATCAACATGGGAGAGGGACTCCAGGGAAAAGTTTGCAAACGGGCCTTCCCGCCTATTACAGTTGATCAAAACAAGATAACGGAGCTTATGACAGAAAGCTGCAAAGGAAGTCCTTCGCGAGTCGATATAAGGGCAGGGCAATCACGACTTTCATTACGGTCAAAAATGACTTTCAAGTCGTGATTGTTCAAAGCCGATAAATGGTGATCTTATTTTTATCAAGTGTTGTATGTGGAAAACACTTACAGTGGAACTGCGCAAGAAGCCCTAGCCCATCAGCCTTCAAGTGTGAGCAGCCCAGGCAATAGACGAACTGAATCTTCATGATAAATTGGTCAGGTAACGTAGCTTTTTCCATGGTTAGATTTATGAATTTGGCAGTATTTGGTCACTACCAAATATATTTGGTTGGTTTGGTTATGGGGTTTAATGTTCCAAAGCGACTGAGGCTATGAGGGATGCCACAAAGGAGGGCTTTGGAAGTTTCAACCACTAGGGGTTCTTTAACGTGCGCCTTAATTGCTTTTCGCCGCCATCGGAAAGCGGTTGCCGTGGCCGAGATTTGATTCCACATCCTTCGGCAAAAAAGTCTAATGCCCTAACCACTGAACCACTGCGGTGGGTCCTCCCTACCAAATATTTTGGAACGTTCGAAGTTGTGGAAATTTTCAACACCCATTTTTTTAAATAAGAATTGAATAACATACTTGATCTGTATTCAAAACTGTCAACACTTGAACATTTCTGAATACAGATTTAAAAAGGGCAATGTATGCGACTGCAGTGTTCACAAAATTTTTACCATGTGAAGAAACGAGCGCACTAATGAGATTGCACTTTTTCATCCCAAATCGAAACAGAAAAACTGCATTCCCTATTTCAGCAATTAGCAGCACACGTTTCAGCTGAGTAGACCAAAACCAGAAACTGATCCACTTGGACTGGATACAGCCATGAAGTATACAACATTGAACACGAAGCCCTGAGGCCTTCTATGTCTGTGGAAAGATATGAGGAGGAACTCCACAATTTGCCTTGTTTTTCCCCACATGGCAACGAAAGCACTGCTGGAATTACCAAGAGCAGTTGTTGGAAAACAACAGTCAAGTGTACCATGACTTCAAGTGTACCGTGACTTTGGTTGGATACAAAATCTCAAAAAAGGCGACAGATGTCCATCAAAGGACTCTTCAGCCAATGGCGCCGACAAATTTTCGTGACATCATGGTTAATCTGACTAGGCAATGGTGAACCCCATTTCAAATGTCACATCCTGCATTGTAACACTAGCAGGTCTAGGGGAGTTATCTAAGACACGAAGAGAATTGATTGATGTCATTAGCTGAAGGTCATCTTTCAAGGGGCATCTGCAGTTTTATTCTTGAATTGCATCCAACCATCCAGCACTTGTTCACTTGAGTGCAGATGACGCTCCACTCTCATGGCAGTTTAGACCAGAACTGACAGGTGACCTAATTAGGATGAAGTGCCGCTACTGCCATCACCTGAGCCGACTGCGATAGTAAAGTAAGGTTGCCGCCCATAGGTATGCACGCAAACAAAAGGTTTCAGAGAAGTTTTATAGTTTCACAGTATGGGGCCTACAATGTCATCCCTTAAGGAAGAATAGCCAAGTACATCCCAGAACAGACAGCAAAAGTATGAAACGTCATTTAAAAGGAGGAGTAACTTTAAAGCACTGCAATATACATGCACATGGCTGTCACCCCCTTCCTAAGGGTATGAAGCAGAAATGTGACCCACAGGAAAGCAGGTAAGCAAAAATTTCTAGACCATTTTTCTTGTTCCACAGAGCACCTATGGGGACTGCTGCTTAATAATAATTGAAGGACTGGATAATTGAAGAAGAGTGTGACAAAGTATGCCTTGTTATTTCGAGCCCATATTTTTAAAATGCCATAATAAATGTGTGCCACATATACCACCAATAGACATGCTATATTCGCTGGATGTTTCCTTAAATAGTGCAAATTTCTCGTATAGTGAAACATGCCACCATGCACACTATACTTCATCGTGAATACTGCTTTTCAAACAATTGAGATGTTTAACATTGAAAACAGTACTTTAAAAAAAAGCATAACAAATGAACAACAAAGAGTAGCAAACGAACAACACCAGATTACTCAGTTACCCTTACCAAACACTACGAGTGATAACTATGTTTTTCATGTAATGCTACCTAGGCTGCGTAGATTGAACTGCATTGTAAAGCACATTTCACCACACTTTCATTTTTCAAAGCACTCTCTGATTGTTAACAAATATGGGTGCTGTACTGAATGATACCATACTTATAGAAATTTTTCTTGTATCTGTTTCTATGGGTTGCATGATCTTGCTCTGTACCCCCAGCAGAAAGCATAAGGCTACTTCGACACGCAAGTTTTACAGTGTTTTAAAAACACAGTGGCTCCTTTGAAATGACGTTTTATATTTTTTCAATCTCTTTTTGGATGGGCTTGGCTATTCTTGATGGGTGAGCATCATAGGTGCACTGTGAAATAAGAAAACTGTTCTAAAACATTCACTTACATGTATTCCTACGGCACTTAGCCTAAGCCTACCTGTGCCCAATGACCCCTATGTTTGTAAACATGGTGATGCATACTCTGGAGAAAACCCAATTGAAGCTTGCTTCCATGACAACAGAGCCGTGCTCCTCCCATAGTGGTGGGATTCTTCAGCATTCGTCTATCAAAACACTGCCATGGCACTTTTACTGACCGTGTCCATGCCCTACAGTCATTTTCTCTATCTGCGCACGCTTCGCGCCTGCTGCACTCATTTTCTTGTGGGCTCAGCGGCTGCGAGCAGATGTCCAACAACTGTCAAAACTGCCCCCCCAAGAAAGTTATCAACGACTGAAGCAGCGTCGTGGCTGCCTAATGGACGAGGAGTGTCGTTTGTGCCTTGGGCTTCCCTCACATGACACGTACGCTTACAGATACGGATGTTTTCAGCAGAAATTCTATCCATATGGCAGAAGTTGCAGATTGAGGGTGAAGAATCAGTGATGTAAATTAGGGCACCTGTGGCGACAGGAGAGAGCACACTGGTGAGCCTTCTAATATATGTGTACATACTCAGCTATCATTGCATAACAAGGCAATGCGTACGACATGGAAGGCGAACTTTACATCCCAAATACAGTGGACTCCCTTTAAGGCAAGCTTTAAGGTGCCAGAAATTTACGTGTCTTATACCAAAAGTGTGTCTTAACAAAAATGCCCTTGAAAATGAAAAGCTATGTGAGCATGCTACACGAGAAAAAGAGATAAAGTAGCCTTAATTACTAATTGAGAATTTATTGTACTATGTATGCAGTGAGCTGAAGAATGACAGCATGAAACCATTTCCCACCATTTTACTTGAAATAGAATTGGTCCATTTTTTTTCATTGTCTCATCTATCTCAGTGTGTTCCACAATAACAACCTCTTTTGTCTCCCTTATCTCAAACGTGTTGTGTTGTGTAACGATTTCTGGCACATAGCACCTAAGGCTACTACGCACCAAGAACAAGCCTGTTTGCTTTTACTTTTTGGACAGGACTAATCAATTTTCTAGCTGTTATAGCTTATTAGTTATTACTTCTTTTAGGAAACCAGAAATGCGAGAAATTTCAACCAGTGCATCTTCTCCCAAGAGAAGGCTGGGATAGAAAGGAATCTGTTCAATGTAACACTGTGCAAAATATTTTCTTTCTTAATTTCTCTAGTTCAGTGCATAACAGCAAGATGTGATTTATTGTTGGTTCACCTCCGCACCCTTCACATAAAGGTTTGCCTTCTTTGCTAAGAATGAAGTCTTGTGTTGCATCCGTGTGCTAGATACGAAGGCACCATAGAATGACTTCAAACAAAGCGTTTTTGATGGCTGCATGATTTCCATTTCTCGACGAATGGTTTGACAAAGTGTAAATTATTGTTATTTCATTGTTCTATGAAGCCTGCCATTTTGCTCTCAGTTTTCTTTTAATGAATTTCATAACATCTCTGAGTGGTATGTTGACTAGTTGTATTTTATCATTACAGGCTGATACGACACGTGTCAACTCTCTTGTTGCCGCTTATTTTAACGTGGCTAGGTACCCATCAGAACTTAATCGAATGCCCCTGTATTTCTGCACCTATTACATCTTGTATTATGACTCCAATTAAAGGTTCTGTAGCATTTCTGTGATGCAGCGCTGTGATTATATTGGGGGAATCTGTATAAATGAGGCTGTTCTGAATACTTTTCTGTAAAATTTTGTTCTAACCCCCCAGAAATGGCATAACATACAGCTGTGAAAAATGATGAACACTGGGACAACCATACTATTTTCTCCCATTTCTCGTGTTACAGCATTACCTGCGTAAAGCGCTGTTTTAGAACCATCTGTACAGAATGCTTCACAATCTGTATTTTTTCATTTCGTGCCAAGAACTCTTGCACTATGTGTTCATGGGGTGTTTGTTTCTCATGAAAGTGGTCAACGCTTAAGAGTGAAAATGGTACCAAGGTGGCAGTGGGCTTGGTCTCTGGGCAATATCTGGAAGTGAATCAAGTATGGTAAATTCTTGACATGTTTAACATGGAGGATTAGTTTGGGGTTTATAGTTTAGTATGGTTTTCTTTAAATGCAGGTTTGGGTTGGTATGTAAACCGCATCTGATGGAGAACAGAACACCCACTGATTACCCTGGGAAAAATTGGAACCCATTAACTGTATTTGTTGCTCCCACGTCGATATGTTGGAGGATGTACGTGCAATCTTGAGATCATCAACATAAAGTGAATGCAAAATAGATTTGGGCATTATTTCGACTATAGAATTCATTTTCCCAACAAACAGAGTAGGACTTCTAATACACCCTTGGGGAACTCCGCTCTCTTGAATAGGAACTGCTTGAAAGAACTGAGCATGCTTCAAAGGTTGAACCGACTGATAGGAATTCATTCAGGTAGCTTAACATCTTGCCATGGATACCTAGAACTGCTAGGTCAAGCAGAATGCCGAACCTCCAGTTTGTGTCATACACCTGCTCCATGCGGAAGAAGGCATCAAGACAGTGTTGGTTATGTATAAATGCTTCTTGGACAGCATTGTCAAGCTTAACAAGATGGTCAGTTGTTAAAAATGCTTTTTTAAGCACGCACTGATGAATTCCCAGAAGTTTACGCGATTCTGAAGTAAAGGTTCACCAAATGTTTCAAACACTTTTTCAAACCCCTTCAGAAGATTTGGTTAGGCAACTTGTAAGGGGTATGGGCCTGTAGCTACTAGGGAAAGTTGGCGGCTTTCCGGGTTTAAGGATTAGAACTTATAACAGCTGTTTTCCAAGCTTCAGGCAGCTTGCTCAACATGAATATCTTGTTAAAAAATTTCTCAACTGCCTCTACAGCAGAATTGGAAAGATGGGACATAGCGTATTCTGTCGGGCCCTGGGGCAGTTTGTTTGCCAGCAGATAGTACTCTATTGACTCCATGGACAGCAATTTGGCTGTTATAAGGGTCATTTCTGCTACCAGTGGTTGGAAGTTCGTGCTTTTCACCAATTTTTTGTATTAAAAATGAATGTGTGTCGTGTGAAGAACTAAACTGCCACAACATATTCATCTAATACATTTGCCTGTTCCTCCAGAGTTGTTTGAATAACACGCGCTGTTAGAGACGAACTGTAAATGGTAAAAAGCTGACGTTTAGCTTCTGCACTTGCTGCCACATTTTTTTTGACATAGTTACGACATTTATAGATAATACATAACTTTGCCATGCACTTTATTTTTTTTTGTTTCGGCCTTTCGTTGGATGTATCGTGCTTTTGCTCTTGCCTTTTCAATGTTTACATCATAGATTGTGTACCTCCTGAAAATTTCCCAATTTTTATTTTGCTTCCCTGCATTGTTTAGAATACCAAACTTTGTTGTTTCATTGCACTATTCCGAAAGACTGAGGAATGGCGATTTGTGCAGCAATGAGAATACAATTGCTGAACTTCTTGTCAAGCTAAGATTTTCTGAAAATATTTCCTGCAAACTAGCTTTTTCTTTAAAATGTGCCCAATTAGCTAAATGTTGCTTCCAATGCTGTTATTTTGTTGGAATAACTGCAGGTGATGATGACAGATTAATGAATGAATGAATAAAGCTTTTATTTGATTGAAGGAATGGCTCTCAGCCGCTGTTTGGGTAGTTAGGAGGGATGGGAGTGTAGCTTCTCGCTTCTTCATGGTTCTTCAAGCTGTTTCTCATTACTTGCCATGCTGTCAATCTGTGCGCTGTAAGTCGACCTCTCTCACACTACTCGAAGCAGGCCGCTAAAAACTGGAAAGTGATCATTCCCTTATGGCTTGTCTAAAATGCCTCAGTAAAATCTCTAAAAGTAGATGGTGAACTAAATGACAGATCTGAACAGTTCATTTTCCCGGACAATGCAGAGCAGTATGAAGGTTTACCAGAATTCAGCCAACAGACGTTATTAGAAAGAACGTTTTTGCAAGCTAATGGGAGCATTACTGAAATTGGATTACAGCGCAGACATACAAACAGTGATAGGACAGAGCGCTCTGTCCTGTCACTTCGTTCCTTCCTGTGTTTGTCTGTCTGCGCTGTAAACAAATGTCAGTTACTAGAAAGTATAAGCTCCTTTGAAATTTCACCTCTGTTATCCGTTTTTTCGCTTCCCAAAAGAGCAGAAAGTGCATTAAAATCCCCAACTATCAAGTATGGTTCTGGTAGTTGGTTGAAAATGTTTTCCAATTTTAGCAAAGGTATTTTTAGATGTGGTTGCACATATATGGAGCATGCCACAATGGTCCTATACATAAGGAGGATGGCTGCTACAGCTTCAAATCTGGTTTTAGGTTTGACTTCACGAGCTGCGGCGCTTCTTTGAATAATGATAGCTTCCCCACCTGGGAGTTTGCCTGTCTGCTCTCGGCCTCTTACCTCAGTCTTCTTGCAGCAATTGCTGTTACCCACTCCACGAGCAGGCACTGGATGCACTTTCCCGTATGCCACAGACAATGCGCATAGCTCCAATATCTGGCAATCTCTGCAGTGCAGTGTCAACTGAAAAAGTGGCCCTGAGTTTCCCTGAAGTTATTAACCTTTCAAGTCAAACAGATGGTGCATTTCGAGATAAGAGCATTTCGGCTCTTATCCTACGAGAGCCTGGATGCAGCGTGCGATGCATGTGCGATGCCAAGGTCAACCACGTCGAATCTTCGCGAGCACAAAAGTAATGATGCCCTGCTTTTCCTGCACTGGCAAGACAGTTTGCAACCTAGAAAGCGAGCCCCCGTATGACAGCTTCGGCATAGCTCTCCACGATGGTGCATACAAGTCATCTTGTGGGACCCGTGTGCTTTCTTGCAGAAAAGCATGCTGTATGTATTTGTTTTTTTCTTTCTGACAGTGCCTCGTGGCACCCATGGTGCCCCTATGAGGAATCGGCACTGTGTGCAGTCACTGCAAAAGTTCACCTTAGCTTCACCTTAAGGGCAACTCCGGAGGTTTTTTGACATTGGAATATTGTAGTAAAAATTTTACCATAAATTCTCCTCTCCGTCCTGACGCATTCTACAAAATTTGGGCGCCGTGCAATAATCCGTTCATGAGCAACATGGCTTTAAAATATGCCGTTTTCATGGCTTAAGTTGACGGTATTTCTGCCGACAACACTGAGTTTCTGACGTCACAAACATTATAACGGCGTTACTGTCCACTTCCAGCCTGATTATGAAATTGGGAGGCTTATATTGAACTACCTCAGACATTTAACGCAGTGCGTCATGATTTCCATGCATTATTTTCACCATCCAATGCATGTACGAGTGTTTTTCTAATACTGAGTGTGACGTCACCATTTCGTCAAATGGGACGTCGTTTCTGGCTGAGAAAAGAGTTTCGGTTTCGATTTGCTGTTTTTCTTTTTTTAAAATACTTCTAATTAAAAATTTCGAAAAACGTTTTTTTTTTTTTTTTTTTTGTTGGAGTTGGGACATGCCGAGGAATGTAATTCAACTAAAAACACAAAATGACGAAAAAACCACCGGAGTTGCCCTTTAAGCAGATTCCCTTAACATCGATTTTTATGCAGGCACCAATCTATGGTCTGTATGAGAAGTAATCTTAACAGAGTTGATCTTAAGAACAGCCTACTGTACCAAGATAGACAGATATTTGAACCCTTCGTAGAGTGAGTATTCTAGCTGCAGTAAATATGACTGCACAGCAGCAGCAGCAGCTAGTTGAGCATGGTAATGGGAGGAAATGCAGTGCATTACTGTATTTGCTGTACCAGTTGCCCAGGCATGCTAACACTACCCGACTTCAATGACCTAAGGATTCAGTAATGCCCAGAGACATCCCTAAATGCTTTTTCGTAGTGTTACGTTTCTCCACCGACAAGTGGGACAGCTGACGCGGCCACCGCATAGCAACAGGCAGAACCGCTAGCGGATCGGCCATTTCGACGCCAAACATCGGCCGCGCAACGCTTCCTCCTGTGGGCAAGTCTCGGCGTGATCCTGCCACGCGCCAAATGTGTGTGCGTGCGTGTGTGTGAAAACGCCGGCCAAGCCCGGAGCTCGGGGGAGAGTGTGCCGCCCTCGCCCGTCTGCAGGAGGTGGAGGAGATGCGTTCGGACCACCTGCGATTGAGTCATCCCATCTTGCCCAGACTTGTCGGGCTCTCCCTTTCCTGTGAGGGTTTTCCCTTTCGCTGTGAACTGGAAAACCTATAAAAAGCAGCGGCCGACTCCGCTGAGACAGAGACTACTTTGAAGCGCCGTGGAGACGACGCTAAACACCAGCTGTGTGAACGTGTCTGTATTCTCTCCGGGTCAGCTTCTCTGCCCGTTCTTTCACGATGTTGTAGTAAAGGTTGTTTCGTTAGAAGACGCCTCGTCTTTGCTGGGACTGTTGATGCCGTCTGCCGTCCACGGAGCCGCCAGGCCAACGCTACCGAGGGGCCGCGAGCCGCCTGTAACAACTTGCGTCAGCGGTGGGCTGAGCACGCGAGCCACAAACGTAATAACTGGTGGCAGCGATGCGATACCCAGGCGCACGCGACCCAAACATAACAGTAGACTGCCCAAATCAAATTGCAACAAGATCTGACCTCATGACCACATTGTGGTTCACAGTAAAGCCTCCGAAACATACATAAAAAAAGCAAGCAGAGCAAGCCATGAAAGAAAAAAAAAAAAAAAAAAAAAGAACCCATCAAGCTCATTAGTGCTACAGTTTCATTTGGGGAGTTCGGTATGACCCGCGCATGGCTCCAAATTTTATTGAGCTGTAATAGCCTTTTTACTTCAGTTTCCATTTCATACGCTATGTGGCCATTCACTTGCAACATAAAAATGGGCTTCACTAAAATAGTGTGGTTTTGCACACTAAGCTCTAAGCTTGCATTGCAAAAGTTTCAGCCCAGGCCCCCAAGATTTATAAATCCACACAGGCAGGCGATGGGAGCATAAAAACTAAGTCTAGGCCCATTTGACAGTTTGATGTATGACAGCATCCAAACGTGCTTGGAAAAGGCACGGTCACGTGCGCTAAACTGGTTTCCCCAGCATGCGGACGCATACGCCGACTTTGGAGGAGCTACTGATCTTCCAACTTCCTGTCTGATTGAAAAGAAATGCGAATTAATTCACTGAGAATGCTGTGAATTGGTGCCTGCATTGATGCCCAATAAAGGCATTGTTCTCTATGTAAAGCTGGACCTGCCTGCTCCCTCTCACACATATGCCAAACATGCACTCAACAAGTGGAGGGATGTTGCTACAGACGTGTTTAAAGGAGATATACGTTTCTCCAGGACATGACGTATAGTAAATCTTAAGTGAAGGCATGGGCAAGCATGCCGCACTCACTCTGGAGCTGTGGCGAGTACTCGCTCGTGTGGAGGTGGATGCGGATCATCTTCAGCCAGTCCAGGTTGGTCTGGCAGGTGGCCACCAGCTCCGCCTGGGAATGCACCAGACAGGTTGTCAGTGCCATCCTCCATTCACACAACCCAACAAAGGGGCAGCACACAGATAAAATGGCATTGATATTTGCACTTGATAACAGTGGAACACTAAGAGTGTAAAGAAAAGCAAAAATGAAAAGAATTACACCTGATATTTTTTTTTTAATAGGTACCATAGTGCAAACAGGGCAGCCTTAAGATGCATCTGAAATATGCTTGGCCAGCAAAATTTTTAAAACTTGTCTGAATAAAACAAAAGTAGAAATTATCAGATTTTGAGCTATCACGAGTCTATTGCATTTGTGCGGTGTCATAGTGCTAAGGATTCACTAATGAGGCAGCTAGCTCGCACTAAAATGAGAAGTGTTGACTTGGGTATGGAATGTCAGACGACATCTGACATTTCCACATGCCCTTGCTGAAGAGGTAGATACTGCCAACCATACTGTTCTTGAGACATCGCAATTATTCAGTGAGCAATAAAAATTAGCTGAAGTGTTGCATTACAATTCCCATGTACTATACAGCATCATTTATGATAGTAGTAAAGCCAATTTAACCAGATTACCATATTTTCTAGCATTTAACCCGCATCAAAAATTGTGAGTATACGGGTTATCTGCAAATTTAGTTTTTTTTTTTTTTTTTTTCTGAAGTGTAGATTATATGCAGAGGCAGGTTATACTGTATGCGAGAAAATACAGTATTTAGAAGCATATTGTATCTTCCATAATGGCAGTACCTGTAGAATAAATACCACCGTTAATTTGTTTTGTTATACAAACCTTTGCCAACGCAAACTATCCCACAAAATATGTGGCATATGGCTCCCCCACCCCACTGTTGAAAACGGAAAAAATTCTATACATAAAAAAAAAAGCAGCGCCTTATTCACGCAAGTATATACTGCAACCACGGCTGCAATCACGTTGCTATGTGCTTCTAAACTGACCGCATATAGAAATTTATCTTGGCATCTCTGCAGCATGCGCAGGGTTGAGAGAAGCAAAAAAGGAGAAGTGACACTTACAAACTTGGGAGGCGACATCTTCTCCCGCGGTGGTCCCTGCGGGTTGCCCTTGCCAGCAACGGCAATCTTGTGCAGGCTGTTGCGTATGAAGGTGTAGGCACGGTTGCTCTGACCCAGCAGATGGTGCAGGTCCTCAATGTCCGAGTCGGAGTCAAACTCCGTGCCACCACCACCAGGCTGCGGGGAGGACAAGGACAAAAAGCACCCAGTGAGACACTGCATCCCACGCCACCTGGTGTGACTGTGTATGTGAAGCACAGATTGTAAACAGATGGTGATGCACCAACAAAGTAAATACCATATATAAACATATGTAAGGCAACAGCTGACTTTTCGAGCATGAAACAGGCAGAAAAAGGAAGTACACAAATGGAATGAGGCCACAGTATACAAAAAGTTGGGTAGAAATTTATGAACACACTAAGTACCTTAGAAAATGGGATTCCCATTTCATCTTCGAAATAGCTCGTCTCTATAAAAAGGCCACCTCTAGTCCTCAATACACTAGCCCCGTCTATATGACAGATGTGGCAGGAAGGCTTCATTCATCTCTTCTTATTTAAGAAGGCCACGGAAAATGTCATCAGATAAGATAAGGACAAAGTATCGTAACACGTGCTGAACGTGCACTTTAGAAGCATTGTTGTAAAACTGAAACTTTCACAGTCGTCAAAATGCTGCAAAACATGATGCTCTCGAACGTCGCTGGTCGTTCTCAGCAGCATTCGCAAGAGCTTTTTTTCATACACATGGTGCTGTCGAAAAACTGTGGGGCATCACAAGAGTTCAATGTCATTGAAAAATCCAGCCACCTCACCTCAGTTAAATATTTGCGGCTAGGAGCTTCTCTTGGTCAACCAATAACACATTCCTTTTCTTTATTTTTGTTTTGTTTGTTTTCGTTTTCTAAAATACAGGGCCGATATGCACGATGCATCAGCCAATATGCAAGTAAATAATAAATAAGGAAAACTGTTCTTTTGCCACGGCACAATATTTGATTTTTTATATTTGATAGTATTTGATGAACTTCAAGGGACTAGAAAGCATGTTAGTCTTATCAGAAGCCTGTCTTGAAAGAAGTACCCCTAAAAAAGATATGTGAGCAGGCTGGGTGTGTCCAAATATATGCTACATGAAAACACTCCTTAAAATAGTCTTCGAGAGAGACAATATTTGCCAATAGAGCATCTATTGCATTATTCATGAAGAGATCTGAAGACTGAGAGCATGAAACCAGCTCACATTATCCTGAAAAAGGCCCTGGTTTACTTTTTTTTTTCTTATTCCCTGTCTCATATTTCTCACTGTATCCCATTGTGGTAGCGATTTTTTTCCGTCAGGATTTTACCTTCCATCTTGCTCCGACCTTCGAAGTATAGCACCCTGTCTTCCTCTTATTTTGCTCCATCTGCAGCATAGATGTTGCTCACCCCACTAGCTGGCACATCAAGAGCCTTTCTGTACACAGGTAATGTGAATAGCCTACTCCTGCACCGCGACAACACGCATTGCGGCACCGTGTCAGTTGAAAATGTGGAGTTTTTAAGTCAACAAGTGGAACAGTTTGCACATATGAGCCCTTTAAACTGCGAGAGCTCTGTGATAATATGCCGAAGCCATCAGCAACGATGAACAGGAACATATGCAAAAGACATCTTACAAATAATACAGTCCCTCCACCTCAGCCAAATTTTGGATGGTTGCTTTTTCTAAGAAAGGTCGACTTTATCTAGCAGTACTTGACCTAAGCAAGATGTTGGTAACCTAACTGTGCAGCTATGGTACTTCACTAAAAGAAGCAGCACAGGCTGATGTTGCGCACAGTCAAATCATCGTGGGCAGGGAGCATGAATGATCACGTCAAAGGACTTGCGCTGCCAGTGGCTGCTAAATGGGCGAGAAGTGCTTCAAAACCAGTGTTTCATACAACTTCAGCATCACTTTGCAGCTCCGATGAACCGTCACTTCATTGATCTGCAGCGAAATTAGGATCAGGGATTCTTGCACAGTGCCCCAAACCTTTGAAATTAACAAGCGAAATTAATTAACTGGTTTGGTGCAAGCCATTGCATCAAATTGAATTATTGAGGTTTTGCTGTATTTTTCATTTGATTACTCACGTAAATTGGCTGAAATTGTTTTGCACTGACTCTATGGGAGACCAAACAAATGTCATACTACCCAAGCTATCCAAGAATTCATCTTAACTGAGGTCGTCTCAATGGAAGACTACTGTAGTCCGAATGTTAGCTCAACTCACCTTGGCAGAAGGGCGCGCCTTGTGTGGTGATCGCCTCGGCAGGTCCCTGGGCTGGCCACTGAGAGAGGAGGTGTCCGAAGGGCTTCCAATGAAGGCCCAGTAGTCGTCCCCAAAGTCAAGCAGTTTCTTCACCTGGTCTTCATCTGCCGTTTGCTCAGAATAGGGCTCGCTGAAGTATGGCGGGTCCTTAAATTCCACGCAAAAAAAAAAAAAAGGAATGATGCTGGACACAATTTAGCTTGAAAGCTAAAGCTTTTTGCCCCTCAGTTCAGTTCAGTCTTTCATCGTGCACGACTCTTCGTGACCCTATGGGCCATATCACGCCACGCTTTCCGGTCTCTCACTATCTTCCTAACATCACATAACTTCATCTGCAGCGCCTCGAGGATGCCATCTAACCATCACGTTCGCTGCCTACCCCTTCTCCGGCGACCCTCAACCTTTCCTAACATCAAATCTTTCTCCAGCGACTCCTCTCATTTCATCAGATGACCAAAGTAGCTGAGCTACTATACAGTAAAGGCTTACTGATTCGACACCCGTTATACTGAAATTCACAGGAATACACAGAACTTGCTTTTATTGCCACGAATGAATTAGTATCAATCTGCAAAACAACTCTATAGGCCATGAGACATGCCATATCCGTGGGTTCCAGATGAATGCGCATCAGCAGGGGCTCTTTAATCCCCATTACAACTTTGTTACATGGGCGCTTTTGGTGAGAATTTGAAATTAAGAACCTCTGATGCATGAGAACCCAGTCAAAGACAGTCCACTCCTTGCACCATCGAAAAGAAAATGAGAGAGCCAGGATTAGGCTGTCAGGTGCAGTAAGGCATGCGCAGCAAGGCCGCACAAATACAGCGCAACGATCCCCGTGCTTCGAATCAAAACGCAGCTAGCCCTTTAACCTACCTGATAATCGTCCCACACTTGGTCGGAGACCGAGCTCTGTTCCTCCACATGGGCCAATGTCGGTGCACGTGAGAACAGGTGGCCCTTTGAACCCGAGTAGGGAACTCCGAGGCAGTCCTGCAGCACAAATTTACATGCACTCTTCACTTTTTGCTAAAAACACTGCCCATTTCTACTATGCTACTGCTCTCTTTCACAAAAAGGATATACCTGACTCTTGAGGAAAGGCGGCAAAATGTTACGAATAACGACCAAAAATCTAAATCACAGAAACTCGCCCAGTTGAAAAAGTCAGACTTTAAACCAGCCCAACTACATCACAATTACATGAACATGATGAAAAGAAATGTAAGGAATGTTTAAACAAAAAATTAGTTGTTATTTAGCTCTGGTTAAGCCTAGTTGAATTGCAAAAGCAACGGTGGAAGCTTCTTTTGCCTGCTACATTATTCCCCGATCACTCCTTATCAGTGTAAGGTGCTACATTATTGGGGACATTTAAGCTCATCCTTTAAGGGTATGATGCGAGAGCATAAGCTACCAGCCCCCATATAAAGTCACGTTTCAATCAAGCCATATGGATGTGCCTGCGTGTCATATGGGTAACGAGAATGCAACCGGTTCTGGCAGACCGATTCTGATATCACCCTCCCATATGAAAGGACCGACCCGAGTTGGCAGCTCCTGCCCATGGCATAGGGGTAACGTGGATTCAAATGTCATGGCAGGCAGATTTTTTTATGAGGAGATCGTAGCTAAGCCTCTTCACGGCGTAGCTGCGGCCACCCAAGGTCTCACTTTGGCTGTCGTAGTATTGCTTTCGCAATAAAAGCTCACAAAATTTGCTGCCTTCCTTCCACTGACCCAACAATGAAGACTAACCTGGACATATAGTCCTCTTATGCATCTGAACTCAATGTTCAAGAAATTCGGTTACAGGACAGAAGAAAAGTACTGAACAGCCACAACAGGACATAGACGCCTCACCTGGTAGTTCTCAGTGCCTGACGATGAAGACGCGTTCTGCAGAGAGCCAGCTGACAGGGAGGTGGCCGAGGTGCGCCTCATGCGGCGTCCGCTGTCATCGCCACTTTTCTGCCGCTTGTGCGCTGACGAGGACCCAGACAGTGCCTCCGAACTTGACCCGGAGCGCAGCCCACGCAGGCCTCGGGATCTCTGCAGCCGGCGATCTGGCGATGATGGGTCCTTCTGAACGCCAACCGAGCTGGTCCGTGGTCGGCTGCACACGAGCATAGCATAGAAAGAGTCAAATAAGTATTTGCCAACAGCCATCTGCCCATGTTACACAAATACGCCCATGATATGATGCAAGATGCAGGAATGAGTCAGGTACCAAAGAGTTCAGCCATTGAAGGTGACCTGCTACTGATTATGAGCTGAATAGGAAAAGTATACAAGCCATCATTTTTCAGAACAACAGCACAAAAAGCTCCCTCATTTATCACAGCCCAAGAAATTTGTCTGTACACATAACAAAAGGCAGTGCGCCGGTTACTGATGCCTCCAAACTCCCTAACAGTCATTACGAATTAACGAGACAAAAAAATTCTCACTGTCATTCCGAACTCGGTATAGTGCATATGAAATAACTCAACCCAAATCATAAGTAGCAACTTTCAATGAGCCCTAGGTAAATCATAACGGAAGTTTTTCAGCTAACTATAATTCAGTATCCAAACACTACACATCGTGCAAAGCGAGCAAAGCGATGTCATAGGACAGCTAAATGAATCCTACAAAGTACTGAAGATAAGTTGCCATCCTTAAAAATGGCTTCTAATATACTGCTAGGCCCCTGTTTCTAGACCATTAAAACAGAAAGAAAACCAGAGGAAAACACTCAAAACTGTGTCCTGAAGAATTCGACACCATGCTCTTCCTTACCACGCATACAATGCGAAGCGTACTGACAGCACGGTTTTCTTATACTTTCCACAGTCACTGTTCTCTCAGTCCTGCAAACGCATCCTATTTTTCATCAAGAATTGTTCCTGTAAAACGGGCATCATATCCAGAATGCCAGCCGTGAAGTTCTCACCGATGTAATGTTGAGAACAGCGTGTCAAGACTTGAAGAATGCAGTCAGAAAAATGAAGATTTTACCGACGAGGTGATCATCTCAACTATCACCTCTGCTGACAACAACAACAGGAACCAATAAAAAATGCACCTATAGACAACAGATTCGTTCTGGGATTGAATTCCTGCTAAAGGTCCGCTACTCGTGTGCATGCAGCAGTTAAGCAACCTGAAGAGAGACTTCATTTTATCTTTTGGCGTAAGCCGGTTACAAAAATTAATGGTTATAGTGATAATATTTATTTGGCACTTCATTATTGCTATAAGTGGGTTTCACTGTAATTAGAAATATCTAGGTGTAACATAACTGGGCTCGGCTGTATGCAGATATCTTTCACATTTGATAGCAGCGAAGAAAAGAAAAGCCCCGCACCTTTGCGGCTTAACCGATGGCGCAGCTGTCAGCAAGTTCAGGGCCGTCTCCGATGTCGAGTGTGGGCACAATTGCAATGCTCCGCGGGGCCCTAGTTCAATGACGCTCCAGGGCCGCTCGCGTGAACGTTTCTTACGCAAGCCCTGGCGAAGGATCACTCGAGGTGCCGTCGCATCGCCTTCTGAGAGAGCTGAACCAACCTAGAGAAATAAAAAGGAAAAAAAGGAACGTCAACATCCATCGGCATCAACATTGCATAGTATGGCAGTATTGAACGTTTGAAATTTACGGAGTACTTGAAAACAAATGTGTAGATGGACTAAAGGATTGACCAAACTATGAACCCGTTTTTAATGAGTGATCGCTCAAGCCAGTAAAATGGTATGTACCAGTAAAGGAAATATTTGCCTTCGAATGTGGTGGAGAGCTAATCTGTGAGTACACTGTGAGCCCTTCTGTTTAAAGGATGGGAGAATTTGACAGAAATTGTGATGCCAATGAAGATAACTACAGCTTAGCAGAATTATTTGGTTCCCTAGGTTCACGTCTTCTTCATTATAACATCGTTTTAATCAAAGTCCCAGAACACAGAATTCAGTGACAAGGTTTCACCTTGCGAGCATTATGCAATCTGTTTTAAAAGAAAAAAAATTGCCTTCCGTGATCACCTGCACAACCGTCTCCACAGAGCCTGTGCCAGATTTGCTGAGTAGTGACATGCTGCGGGATGTGTCTAGTCCCTGGCTGCTGCTGCCGCGAGATGAGTGGTGCGATGAGGCAGCTCCGTCGGACTCGTCTCCAGGCTCCTCGGACTCGTCGTTCGTTGTGTACTCGCCACTGGCATCACATGAGCTATCCACGCGGCCTTCGCCACCCCCAGTCACAGATGCTTCCTCCTCCTCATCCTCAGCAGCACTAGCTGCAGTCAGCGGTGCAGCCTCACAGTTCTGGAGCCAGCGTCGAACCCGCTCAGACTTGCCGTCGGTGCTGCACCAAGGATTTGAGACCATGTCAGAGATTATGGACAATGTGACAAAGCTTTCATCTGTTTATGCTGTGCCCATTCTGATGTTGTAAAGTAATTTTGACCAGTGAGCGAAAGAACAGCTCAATTTATTAAATTGCTTCTGTTTCTTTCATAACTGCTTTAACTTTACTTATAGTTATTTTTATTTATTACTTTTCCAAGATAAGCTCACTGTATAATTGAAACGTGGCTTAGCAAGTGATGAGAATTATAATTCTTGAAGTCACGTGTAAGCAAGCTTACTTCGATGATAAATATTATGCAACTCACAAGACAAATTCCAGCTTCAGATGAGCACAAATGAAAATGGGTTGCATTAGCATACCAAGCTGCATTGTAACAGAAAATTGCAATGTTACTGCACCCCTCAAGCACCTTTGCAAGCAAGCCTAACATACGAGTAGTCCTGCTTCGATAGGCTACACCTGTTATAGGAAAGAGCTTCACAATAATAATAAAAAAAAATGATGTCAGCTGATAGTCTTATGTGCGCTCTCTTCCCAGCACTTTGTAGTGGTACTGTTTTTATTACGCTGTCATGCAGTTATAGTTGCTACGAGGAAAATCAAGACACAGCAAGAAAATGCCAACAACGTTTTAAACAAAACAAATTTTGCCAGTCTTCCTTCAATTCAAACAAACCTATTTCAACCCAAACTGCTGCACTAGATTTTCTTTGTAAACAAGTCGACACTGAAGAAATGCTTAAACTTAGTGAAACATTTGATTGTACAATTCAGTAAGCATTTTTTATGAACGTGCAGGTAAATGATACAAACCTTTTGTTGCAGGCACTTGCATCACCACCAAGTTTTTCAAATTCCGCAAAATCCATCAGCTCATCATCGTCAAGCTGTCCAGCAGCACCAGTGGCATCATCTCCATTCTGGTCTGAGAATGGAGTATCCTCAAGGAGCGTCATCTTGTAAAAGTCCACATTCGAGACATTCGATTGGATGAGTGGTGATGCTTCATATTCTCCTTCCTCGTACTCTTCTCCTGCTAGCTGATACAAAGTGGCGACACCATTATCGATAAGGCCAGAACCACAGTCGTCGATGCCATCCCTGGCCATGCCACTGTCTCGATACTCTCGAAACAGTGAAGACGGCGATGCCGGAGCCTCTGGGCTGTAGCTGTATATGCGGATGCAGTCTTCGCTGGACAGCTGAGTCGAGCTCTCGCTTGAGTAGCCGATGTCATGGAGGAGCTCAAAGCGGCGGCCGCCCTTGCAGGCCATCTTGAGGTCTGCGATGCCGGTCTGCCCCACCATGATTCCCTTCTCGAGCCGCGTGGGAGGCTGCGGTGCTGGCACAGTGGGAGGCACGATGACGGAGGACTGGTGCTGCTCCTCGCCGCTACGGGGGTCCTTGGTAGTGTTGCTACCAATCTCCATGGTCCTGTCGCTTGTCGTACTGCTTCCGTCCCATTCACAGCTCAGGCGTGGTTGCTTGGTCTTGGGTTCATCGCCGTAACAGCAGTCACTGCCAGTCTCCCAGAGTCCCTGATTAATGAGAAGACAAAAGTGTGCCTGCTTCATCAGCAACCACATCCCCAATGGCAAAATGAAACTTGCACAATGACATGACGTAGTACGGCAAAACCCTCAAACATTGCAGTAATGATAAAGCAAGAGACTAATATTGCATTTACTTTACGGTGTGAGCGTGACTCACACATGTCCATTTCTTCCTTCTTTTTGTGCCATTCAGAGAGCCATAGCACTTGCTAGTTTCTTGGTTGCTTTTAAAGGCCTTTTATTGGCACTTCGTTCTAAAAATGTGTATTCTTATTCCCTTTTAATTATTTGCAGAAGTCGCCCATGCATCAAACACCATGTACGATATCTACACTGCAATGATACATATAAGTTTCCTCTCTATTCAGCCTCTTTTAGCAAAGATACCAACACTTTTCCCCGTGCTTTAAAGGATACAGTACGGCAATACAAACCATGTTTAAATGCCAAAACTTCCGGATGTATACAACTACTAGCATTTCGCAAAAATTGAACAAACCTAACAAGAGCCAGGGGAACAGTAGGATATGGATTTAACACCCACCCGAGAACCCTGGAGGAGTTGTTCCAGCAGGCACTGCCACTCTAGAGAACGTAGCCAGAGGGCGTGCCAACGCTTCTCGAGGTTTGCAGCAATGCGCCGGATACGATGGGCATCATTGGCGAAAAACGGCTGGAGCGGCGCGGAGCAGTCCGCAGTATTCTCTCCGGTTGCCTGCTGTGCTGTTGTTGGTGCCGATTGTTTGGCATGGGATGCCGAGACCTCTGGGTTTGGAGTCGGGCTCTTGCCAGTGGCGCTCGTACCCGTGCAGAGTGCCTCGCACTGCTTCAGCAAGGACTTCACCAGCACACTCCGAGACTCGATCTCCTGCTGCAATACCTGAATAAAAGAAGAGTGGAGAAAGAATTGTTAGCTTCAAACAGACCAACTGAGCCAGCATTTGAAGAGCAAAAAGCTGAAACCTGCAATCGCCTGACATTAATCGTTGTGCATGAAAATACTTGAAATTGTTTAATGGCAAATTAAAACGATACCCAACTTAGACCAGCATGAATTTCATGTGTGAGCACTTTTGAAATCATGTAGCCAGAATCAGACTCTGCCACTGCTAAATCAGTCCATTCTCTTCACGCCATGATTTGGCTCAACAGAACAACCTGAACCTTAATAGGACAAGAAACGAGAATTGAGACTATTTCGCCAAAATGTGATGTCTCACAAGGCTGGTCAAGAAAGTGCATGTGCTCTGTGCATTTTCTTTGTATTCTGTCTGTGCACGTTTTGTCAGCCTATAAACAGGAAGCACGCACATATAAAACTCTTTATTCACATTTCTGGGCAAAAGTCCTGGTGACCATTCTACAAAGGCTGGTGAAGATGGTGCATGCTATGTTCGATGGGAGATGATCAGAGATTTGTTGTTTGCTTCCATCGCTGTAGCACTGCACATCTCCGTGACACAGTAGCCCGAATGTGAAACAAAGGTTGAAATCGACCTCGTGAAAAACTGGTAAAAAAATTCGAGGTTTACCAGTCCATCTTGCCAAACAATATTGATCACGTTACTTCCCAAGTCCACAATTATCTTCAAAGAATGCGTAAAGGACTCATAAGAATGTACTGAAACAAATGGAGTAAAAAGCTGCCTCGCTCACCGTCCATATGCAGGTGACCCCGTTACGTCAAGGTATCAACACATTTTCTGATGGGTACTTTGACAGAGGAGGGATGCAGACACGAGCTCACGAAGGCCAATTCGATCAAGGAATGCAAACTACTGGCCGGGGCATACGGGGGCAGCAGAGCAGACCATAACAATAACGCGCCGTCCTTGGTCGCGCAAACACGACCAGACCTGCACCGGCAAGACTTCATTCTTCGCAAACCGCGCCGCCGCACAAGCAGAGAACGGCCAGCCAGCCGAACAACCAAAGTGTGCAGCGACGCCGGCGAGGCAGCGGGCACGGGGCAGTAGTTTTTGAACTGCGTCCGCCCTTTCCTCCTCTCGATGCTCGCAACGGAAAAGAATAAAGGGATGCCGAAGACGACGAAGAGGGGGCGGGGGTGGCGAGCGGCGAAATGACTCAAAGGAGAAAAACCGGTTTTTTCCTCCCCACCAAGCAAAGGCCGCGATCACACAACCTTCGCATGGCGCGCGGCGCTGCGGCCAAAGCGGCAAGCAACCCTTTCGCTAGCTGGCACAGGACGCCGATGACGACGACGTAACAGGCCAGGTGTATACGAAAAAGAAACAGGGGCGCCCAAGCGCAAATGACCTTGACGGCACAGAGAAAAGGTCGCTCACACAGGCGCGCTCTTTGCGCTCGAACGAGAGACAAAATAAGAAAGAAGTTTGAAAAGGAATCCGCCGATAGCAGCGCCGGGTACATACAGCAACCTAGCAGGGACAAAGAAGAAACAAAACATGAGAGAGGGGGAACGGGCAATTCTGGCGAAGTTAGGGTTCGTTAATTGCTTTGCCGCGGCGGGCAGCCCTTTCCAGGTCGCGATGTGGTACGTACACAACGCGCAACCAGTTTTCCGCGCACGCGCGCGCACTGCTGCACGCACGAAAATTCATCTTTCTCGTGAAAATAACAAGTGGGGGGGGGGGGGGCGCGTTCCAGGGAATGACCGGACGGAGTGAGTCACTCGGGCTGCAGCAGATGCACGCACGCTGGACACATGCCCGGGCGTGAACAGAAACTCCCCTGCAGGACCCCCACAAAAACCACCTTGAGGTGGCTTTGCCCCCACCCGCAAAAGAGGAGAACCGACTGCACGTCTTCACGAGCAGGTGACATATCGGGTCTTGGACTTCACTGCTTATGGTCAAGAAAGGCAACATATAGTGCTTTTGCAAAGGGAATAAAAATCTAGGCCAAATATTTATGGGAATCACCCAAGATGGAGTAGATTTGTAATAAGGGAGTAATTGGTTTGGTTTGGTTTGTGGGGTTTAACGTCCCAAAGCGACTCAGGCTATGAGAGACGCCGTAGTGGAGGGCTCCGGACATTTCGACCACCTGGGGTTCTTCAACGTGCACTGACATCGCACAGCACACGGGCGCCTTGCTTTTCGCCTCCATCGAAAAGCGGGCAAAAGTTGACAAATGCACAACTACAATAGAAAATAAAATTAGTTGAAGACTTGCAGTACCGAAACTTCTTAAAATAACATCCATACAGTAAATTAGGATGGAAGAGAGAAAAATGCGATCTCTAAAAGATAATGACGGCAATTGCAAACAGCTTTCATTAGCCACTCCCAGATGGCGTGACAATTCATAAGAACATGAATAATGCATACAAAACTCAGTCACTTTTTGAAACGGAGTTTCGCAACTGGTATTATCTAAAAGCTCTACCAGTCGTTTCTGAAACGGTCCACAAAAAATAGCAGTAAAAATACTGATCGTTGTTAGTAAGTGACAAACGGGAGGCGCACTTTTATCCAATCAAAAAACCGCCAACAAACGGCTCGCAGCGGGCATTTATACTGCGGTTGCGTTCGTGACCGCCAGACCACAAGCAAGTAATGTTCGCGATCGCCCGCT
>JAJIZL010015369.1:0-21832 GCA_023969395.1 Amblyomma maculatum | reverse complement strand
GAAAGCTAATCACCACTTCCGGTTCCGGCGTTTCCACTAATCGGATGAGTCGAGGTCAGTGAGATAGCGGCACTTTCGATAACGATGTTATGGTGGCATAACGATGCACCCTCGGAATATGGACCCAAATCATCCCCAAATGGCAAAACTGAGACCTTTCTGTCAAGAGAGAGCGTACCTATTTACAGTCTTTGTCAAAAGTATACGGCCCAAGAGGTTCGCTTCTAAGGACTGTAACACGGCTGCTAGCAGGTGCGTGCGTGCGCGCGAAACAACTGGTTGCGAATGGTCAGCTGAAAAAATGTGGCGAATTTCGGCTAAATTTCTAGTATCGCGCGAATGCGGTGACGTGTTGCATATAAAGGCTTTGTTCTTCTGTCGCATAGCTTAATTTGTGTAGTTGGCTGAAATATGACACCGATATTTGTCCCCAATTAAATGTCGCTTTAAGGTCAGCTGCATCATCTCGCGATCCGTCGCGGGATGGTCCACATCACATCTGTGCACGTCCTCGTCTTCCCCACTGCGCCAAGCGGTGATAGAACCACAGCGTTTCTAAGCAGTCGGTCAACAAGCAATCAAGATGGGATTTTTTTTTTTTTCGGGATAATACCGACTTCTGGATTAGTGTTTCGCACTAATATTCATTCGGCTCGAGGAATGCCTGCGATCGCATTGCGATCCTGGAGGAAAAGCGGACGGAGCGTCACGTCATGCATCCGGTCTTCGCTAGCCGAGCCAAGCCATCTGTTTTTACATTTCAAAAGGCTGGAAAACTGTCACGCGTCTCTCCCTCCTATGTTTTCAACGGGGGACAGCGCTGGTATAACGCGAAGGTCGTGTCGGTTCTTGAGAACGTGCTTGAGACTGAAAGCTCTTTTCGCAGTGGCGAACGGGTACCAGGTAAAGAAAATTCACACACACACACACACACACACACACACACACACACACACACACACAAAACGAAATAATCGAGCGGCACTAAGGGCAGAGCTATTCACGGCTCTGCTCTGGCAATCTTCGGCTCCATAGACGAGGCAAACGTCCAGGAGACGGGCAGGACATGCCACAGAGAGACGTCTGTGTCAGCCTTTTATGGGGCTGTGAGGCGAGTGGAGGGGCGAGTTTATCAGGCGCTCGCTCACCTGAAGGCAAAGGGGCCTTCAAAACCGCGTGGAGCATCTGGGCGCGCGACCGCGCTTTCAGCGATAACAGGGATAACCTTCGCCCCGGCAGGCATCGACCGATGTCTCCGCGAGCCAGGGCTGGGCTCTCTGGCTTTCGGAGCAGGCGCCGAGCGCAAGACATAGCTCCTAGCGATAACAAGACAAAAGAAAGGGCAGGTCGCGCTATATTTGCGCGGATCGAAGGGACAAGTCGACGAGAGTGCGCCAAGACGCGGCCGTGATCGCGCACGCGGCTGTTCGCTTGCCCTGCGGGCTTTCACGCTGATGAAGCCATTGCATTTTCGGGGTCCACGGCGCATAACCCAGAATGGAACTGGGTTGGTTCAAATTCGCTTAATCCGAACTCTCGGTATACTTAAACCGACGATTTGGCCTTGCCAAGGTCACGTCTGTAAAAAGAGCACGCTTGCGTTTTTTTTTTTTTTAATCTGAACAAGCATTCGGTCTCATGCGAGTCTGAAGAATCTGCTGAGTTGTACACTATGGAGCGAGCACTCCCAGCATATCATCCTCATCATCAACCGGACCACGTACACCCACTGGAGGGTGAAGGCCCTTCCCATATTCCTCCAATTAAACCGGTCCTGTGTTAGCTGCACCCACTTGACCTCTGCGAACTCCTTAACCTCATCTGCCCACCTAACTTTCTGCTACGCTATTCTTCCCTTGGAATCCAACTTGTTACACTTTGTGACCACCAATTATCCTCTGCTCGCACAACATGTCCTGCCATAAGGTCGAATGCTGTTGCCACTGCTTCCATCAGTCACGACTCACAACATCCTTCTATACGTCGTCCCACCAGGACGGGCAATGCGTACAGCTACGACTTCCTATCCCGGTTGATTGCAAAGGTTGCACGGTCAACAAACGGTGGGAAAGACAACCGAGGGCAGCAGACGTGAGCTGTTAGATCTGGCACCTGCATCGCGACAGGCTAGGACCATGCATGCACGTAGCAGCCAGATCAAGACGGCACAAAAAATGAAACGAGAGAATGACGACGAGGCCAACGAACCATCGCGTTTCCTTTTTGCCTTTCTCGGCCTTGAAAGTGACGCCATGGTCCAGGACTGAGCCAGACACGTACGTGAGGACGAAAAGCGTCTCTCGACATATAAGCACTGTTGTTCGCGTAGGCTGACGTTTCTATTCTCCCCCGGAGTGCTTCTCCATCCATCTCGCACACTACGTGCTTCAAGAACGGGGACGTACGGTCAGAATTCGGCGGATACTGGCGGGGGGGAGGGGGACGTCCCCAGGACCGCACCCAGACGTCATCGGTGATTGGACACAGAGTGCGCGATGAAGACGACGCATAGCGAAGATGCCAGAGGAGGAGGTCATGCAGCGGCTCGCCTTCGCTTGCTTTACGCGCTGTCCGTCAGGACAGCTATAGGGCGACGGGTGTCAGGTATGGTCCGTTAATCACGCCCCGGGAACGTTTCTGTTCGAGGCGCGGGCTGTTTCTCCCAGAGGTCGACAACCCGTGTAGATTCAATCTCGCAAATTCTCTTTGGAGGTGCGATGAACCAGTCATATTTCAACGTTCCAACGCGCAGCGCGCGGCAGCTGACAGAGAAGGCACTGCCACTGCCACGCCACTCTGCACAACGAACTCCAGACAGAAACGAGTACGCGCGCTCGAAGACTGCGGCAGCGCGAAGCTCAATATTCCGACCACAGCGGCAAGTCGGAGAAAACCCCGGAATATAATGCACGCGAACAAAACAATTGGATGCACTGCATGTGCAAAGTTCATGGGTTACTCAACGTATGTGCTCCCCAGCAAATCTGCTTGCATTGTACTACAGTACAAGCCAGAAGTACCCCAGCGCCACCTTAATGTGTATAGTTCCCAGAGTTGCTCACTTACAGAAGGGGGCACATGTACCCCAACCATCACTTCATCTTCACCCTAAGTTATAGCATTGGCAGGCGAGACGTGGAAATCAGTGCGAAAAAAATTACCCCAAACGTGCGAGACTTTACCCAGTCGAAAAAAAAAAAAAAAAACTACAGAACCATGCCAAAAATACGACAAAATATTCTGTAGTTCTGTCGTAACGTCAGGTTTTTCTATAGCTGTGCAGTACTTTTATGTAGTTTTTCTGTAGTATATTTCTGTTGTCTGTAGTTCTGTAGCACATTTCTGTCGTAACTGCAGAAATTTCTGATGTTACTACAGAACGTTCTGTTGTCACAACAGCTTTCCCGTCAAAAACCGCAATGAAATTCTGTCGTAACAACCGAAAATTTTCTCGTTCTTTTTTTTTTTTCCTACTGGGTATCGCTGACTACGTGTTGCAATGCGAGAGCATAGCCGCTGCCCACAGACACCCACGTCGTAGATACACGTACCCAAGTTTGACCCGCCCTGGCATAGTCCCGCATGTGTCGATTGAAAGTTCGACTCCCGACCTATCGCAGCAGTAAGTTTCGATCGGAAGTCCTGTGCTGGTTATAGATCGCACCCAAATTCGAACGCAATCAGTCCAGCACTCCAGCGACAATTTGGGGGGCCCACAACCTTTGCCCACGCAGAAACCACCACCTCATCGAGTGCGACCGGCGCACGTCGTCGGGGAAACACCTCAGTCGGATCTATTAGCTATCGCAGAAAAATTGGCCACATACAAGACGCTTTGCACACGATTACAGAGGCGCTGTAACCACGCCTAGGATTAATTTCGTTTTTTTTTAATATACTTCTGGTCCACCAATATGGCGACCAGCTTGACGTCGGTACAATGTACCCATAGTTATTCTAGCCACCATCCTCATAGTTAACGCTACGGAGCCATGATAATGTTTACCCCAGTTTTTGCTTTGTCTTCCCTGTCCCGGCAGGCCTCGTGACGTACGCGTATTCGTACACAGGTCGGCGAGGCGCAGTTCTAACGGACAGAAGGCGACACGACACAGGTTCGCAGGACAGCTGCCCTAGCTAGTAGGACACCCGCGGGGCAGGCTCAGGAGGAAAGGGGCCGAGGCTGGCAGGCAAGGGATGTACGCGCACAGTGGCAGCGGATGACCAGGTATCGAGGGAAGGGGCAGTTCTACGCCCCACCACTGACCACTGGAGCGGAACGCGGACTTCGCAGCTGCAAAGTCAGCGTCCCCCTCTGTGGAGCCGAAAGTCATCGGAGGCCAGAAAGAGAATATAAACAGAACCTAGTTTCCCCGTGCCATCCGATCTGAGAGAGCAGGGGAGGGGGGTTATAAAAAAGATCGGGCCGGCAGAGCCTCGAATCAAGCCGTCAAAGCGTCTCCGCCGCAGCCTCGGAGAACTTCCCCGCCGAGGACGTCAAATGAGACGACGGTGGCCTACATACGAAAGCGCGCGACTCGGCTGCGGGGGGCGCACACGCCGCGTTGGTGCCTGGTGGGTGATGCCTGATGCCCGCTCGCTGGGCGCGCGTCTGCATATACACAGCTGTTGGTGTACATACAGTATATGTACATGCGTAAGCATGAGCGGCCTTGCGCATGGCACAGCCTGTATATAAACACGCGTGGGGGAGTTGCCGACGAGACAAGTGCGCGCGCGCGCGCCGGGAGCTTTGTTCGCCGCGCATCCGGGGTCAGGGACAGTCACGACGCGTCGCGGAGCACAGGGGACATCGGCGACGACGCGCTGGAAACTTTATCGCCGCCCCCTCCGCCATGACGCGTGTCGAGGCTAGCCCGATGCGACGCCCCTGCGTGTGCTATGACCCGTTTGTTGTACGCGCGCATCTGAGCTGTGATTCGCGCACAGTCGCTGCCGAGTTCGCTGAGGCTTTCGGCGGCCGGACACCGTGGTTCGCGTCTACAAGCTCCTGGAATGTTGTGCGGCAGGTCGCGCAAAGAAAAGGGACATTAATGTTGCGTCGCAAATCACGAACACAGAAACTAGGAGGTACAGGCCGCGCACAAGCTGGCAGGCAGTAAATCCACACCGAAGCGCACCCAGCGTACACAGACGGAGGGTTTTGGTACAGCCTACAGGCCGCACAAGTGAGAAGGCGGTGAACCGGAACGCGCAATGCATATTACTGCTTTCTAAGAAAGACTTCAGGGCATATAAGAGATCGAAATCGCGTTGCGGTTTCCCAGGAGTCTGGCGACGCATGGACGTGGTTAAGTTTTTACACATATCACTTAAGGTTTAGTCCGGTTCTCTCCGAACTGCCCGCACAAGAACTGCGCACTTAGACGACACAGCGAAACCGTCTTGTTTCATTCCGTTCACAGCTCGGAGCTCAAGCGCGCGGGGTGGCCACAGTTAGAGCTAGGCAGCAGTTTTCAAAAATATTCAGTGCGAGCTTGCCGCATAGATTGCGAATCAAGAGTAGCCATCGCCAAGATGAGAAAGACGGCTCGACCAGAGCGCGGGAACCGCAATATCCAGCGTGACCGCGTTACACATACGAAGCAAGAAAAAAAAAAAAGTAAGAAAAGAAGACCAAGCCCACGTGTACACATTTTTCCGCACGCAAGCATGATACACGCAAAGGATAAGTGACAAAAAAACAACGAGGTATCAAAATAAATTAAAAAAAAGCCAGGCCACGAAGCGTCAACGCCGCGAGTGCACGCAAAGGGAGACTATGGAGGCGTATAAATATACGCAAGGCGCTCGGACCGAAGACGTCAACGTGTGCAGCAGCACGAAGAGGAAGAAAAAGCGCGGCGGCAGCTGTCGTTCGCAGTTCCCGCAAGGGAGGGCAATTTTCTTCAAAGCGCGTTTTCAACTTCCGTCAGCTGGCCCAGAAAAAAAAAGAGAGGATGGCCGCACGCCATACAGTGGGGCCACTACTGCGGGATCCTTTTCGTTCTTTTTTTTTTATATATATAAATCCCCCGTGAAGCACGAAAGAAATACATGCGATGCTGGCCGACACCCCTTCTCGGAGCATGCAAACGAGTGAGCGCGCACGTCGCCCTGCGCATGCGTGCAGCCTCGAGCAGACAACGCGTACAACGTTGTAATACACGGAGCGCACAGAGCAGGACCACTACTCCAAGCGACCAGAGCTACCAGGAACGCCGTAGTGGAGGGCACCGGAAAATTTCAAACGCATGGGATTCATTAACACACACTGGCGTATATCCCACAGTACACAGGAGCCTTGCTTTTCGGCCCCACCAATAGATATCTCGCGAATAGAGATCCGGTATCTGTGCCACGCGACGTGACTTTGGTTGCTATCAGCTTTCTTTGGAACCTCATGTCATTTCACACAGCGATTTCTTCGGCCAAAAATGTTCCGCCCGATGCAACACACGGAATACGCCCACGTGTCCAAGCTGCGCCGTTCAGATGCACGCGACATTGAGGTGAAGGCCGACAAACGTTATGAAAGAGAAATAAGCAACCGCTGCTATGGACGAGGACAGCGCTGATGAGCACTCGCAAGCACCACTCCAGTATCAATTACATGCAATATATATGTCTACGAAAGCAGAAAATTTACCAACCATCGTCACAGCTCAGTTGGCAAAGCACCGGAAGTGAAATTCGAAAGTCGTGGATTCGGATACCACCGGCGGCATGTAGTCTGTTTTACTTCTTTCTAATCAATAATCTCTATGAATATAATAGTATTATTTCACACTGCTGAACTCAACTCCAAATGAGATTCCCTTGGTATTAGTGGCTGTCGGCTCCCTTCATATGACAGTATATCATGTCACGCCCAAGCAAGCTATCATAGCATGCTGCGTGAGCTTAGGTCATGTGCATCCCCCCCCCCCCCCCCCCATGACTCCACACACACTGAGTTCCACGTAGGAAATCGATGCACAATCGATGACAGTCGCATTCACTGCATCTTTTAATTACCAACGGGAACAGCCACAGCCCGGCACAGCGCCACAAGAGGTAATCCAAGAAAACGATGCACTCTTTTAGGTAATCGGAGTCTCAGAAATGCACTCTTCCAGGTAACCAGAGTCAAAACGCACGCAACCCTAGAGTGCCGATTCTGTACAATCCCTTTTCGCTCGTTCGTCTCGCCAGGTGAAGAATCGATGTCATTCCGTCACGCACAAACGCGCGCGGCCGGGGACCCCAAAATGACAGCGGACGACAAACAGAGCGGAAGAGGCGATTTCCGCCGGCGAAACAGGGTCGCGCTCAGCGGCTCAACGACCCTGCCCCCGGACGACGGTGATGACAGCGCGCACACCGGAGGCACTTTGGCACGCCTGAATGGCGACCCCCCTTCACTACCGACTTCAAACGCAAAGTATGTACATACACACTTCGTCCCAGCAGTTGCATGCTACGCCACGGAAGTCATAGCGGTCGACAGCCAGAGAGTTGCACAGTAAACGACTAATAGAGTTCAGCAGCTCGCCGCGCTTTGCGAAGAGCGCATTTAGCACCAGGCTACGAAACTTCGGTTAGAACTCGCGGCAAGGTTACTAGCAACGGTAACTAGCGAGGAATACATACCCGAAGTGCAGTTACTGCACGTTGTGGATACGCGATTGAGGCACTCGGCTACCGAAACCGAGTACACAGATTCGAACAGGACCGGTGGCATCCGCCGCGTTTCGAAGGAGGCCTGTGCTGTGCGATGTGAGTGCACGCTAAAGATCCACAGGTGGTCGAAATTTTTCCGGAGCCCTCCAATACGGCATGACTAGCTGCCTCCAACACTAAAGTCTCGGATAGGGACTACCCACTTTTATCCAGTGAGCCACTTGGCGCATCGGATTTTCAAGCCCGGAGTGTCTGAACAGAGATTTTCCCGAGCTGTGAAACGAAAGAGCACCGGCAGGTGCGAGCAACCACGAGCGCACGGATGCATGATGCTTGCGGCGCGATTCGGGCGCTGCAAGAGGAGAAACACGGGGGCGATAAAATAACAACTTGCAGCACTAATAGTCGACAGTTCAGAGGCGCAGCGAATAAGGGACATAAGGCGAATAAGGCGAATAAGGGACAGCGTACAAAACGCACCGGTGCCCAGGAAGGCAGCTAAAGCAGCCCGGGTGTCACACGCGCATCTCGCGACGCCTTCGACAGCGCTGCAGGTAACTAACGGTACGTTAACGGCAAAGGAGCTTCCATGCACAGGCGAGCGCGCGCCAGGGCAGGGCGGGAACAAAGACGGGCGTTGTGGGCGCCTGCATGCGTCGTGTATATGCACGGCCACTGGCGCACAATGACCGTCATTCGACGGCACATTTGGGCTCCACCCTCCTTCTCGCCCAAGCTAAGACAGAACAAAGGAGTCCGGAATGGCAGGGGGAGGACAGGGACCACGCCAGGTACGCCTGTCGTCGGGTCGCCGGTGCCGCCATCACGCGGCGACAGGGGAGCGAACGGGTATTACACAGTTTTGGCGCAGCGGATTCGTCGCGGCATTGGCATTTGGGACGCATATCGGCTTCCGATTCCGCCCGGATGCCTGACGACTGCGGAGGCACCCTGGCCAAGGTGGTCCAAATTTCATGCAAAAACGCTGCAGGCAGACATCGCGTGAGAAAGAAACGTCCAGTGTGACGTTACAGCTTGCCCCAATAAAACGCAAGATCGCGTTAAGATGTCGGATATTCGTTGCTTTTTGTGGGGGGGCGTTCGCGTTTTGCGGGTTTTTAGTGCTGTTGTCTGCGTTGCTGGAGTTGCGGAATCCCACCCACTGGCAGAGCTCCCGCACTGATTGGTCCCGACGCGGTGGGCATGATAGCTAGGCTGAAGCTGTCGGGCAACTAGCGTAACCTGGCGCCCTCAAGCAAAGCCACCTAGGTGGCTTTGCCTCAAGGCGAGCTGCCACGCGCCGCGGGACCAAAGAAGCGCGTACGCACTGTTGGTGGGAGGGTTTCCGCAACTCCAGTAACGCTGACGGCAACACGCAACACGGTCTGCTAAAGGTTGGTTGGTTGGTTGGTTCATAGGAAGGGAAAGGCGCAGTATCTGTCACACTTGCTCTGTGGACACCTGAACCGCGCCGTAAGGGAAAGGATGAAGGTGGGAGTGAAAGTGGATAGAGAGAAAGGGGGGGGCCGTAGTGGAGGGCTACGGAGTAATTTCGACCACCTGGGGATCTTTAACGTGCGCTGACATCGCACAGCACACGGACGCCACTTCGTATCCCGGGAACTCCGGCACAGTAGTCGGGCGTCTTACCACTGCACCACTCCGGCGGGGCCTGCTAAAGGTGCCTATTACCTTCTTGGTACCGGATGATTAATGCTCGTAGCGGTGTAACTGCAAGAAACTACACTCGAGAGACCCGCGCTGTTTCTCATGAAAGGTCCAGATATATACGTTTGAGTCGACGGACACAGCCGACATATATCCTTGGTCCTGTCGGCTCCTGACGCACGTGCACGACCAACCGGTGAGAAATCGGGATGTTCGCGCTCCTGCAGCGTACGTATACAGCGCCGGTAATGGTGCAGAGTACGCCCGCAGCTAGGCACCGTTAGCGCTCAAACAAAGGCCGATATAACGGTCAGCGTAAAGGCGAAACGCTCCATTCACCGCGGCTCAACGACGTGACGTGGCGCGCATGCCCTGGGCAGTAAACGTTAGCTGCAGCCGGATAAACCCGCGGCAGGCTATTTTTTCTTTCGGCCGCATGGGGTATCGCGGGGTATCATCGCTGGATCCAGCTTCCTCTCACGGCCCCTCAGGAGAACGCTATGTGGTCCAGTCACTACGGCGATAGCAAGAAAGCACAGTCGCACGGAAACGTCGAGACGGAAACCGGAGCACAACAAAGGGTCGTTTGGGCGCGAACTCGCACTATATGCACGACGCATGCGTACAACACACGCGCGGGAAACATTGAAGAGAAGAACAAAGAAGAACAAGACAAGTGCTTCGGAATTGTCCCACCGTACACACACATAGATGAAGAAAGACAAAGATAGAGGGAGCCGCAGGGAAGAGGCTGCCATGCGCAGCGAGCGATCACTGCAAATGTGCATGCCGGCCTTCCTAATCCCCAAAGTTACGGCTACAGAAGATGGTCCTTTTGTCTTTCCAGTCCGAGTCGAGGAGCGGAAGGAAGGCACTGCGCGCAAGCACCGTGAACCCGGAAGTGCTGCTGGCGTGAAGAGATCGGGGCGGAAGTGCTGGTGGCTCCGTCAGCAGCGACGAATATAAGGAGATCAAAAAAAAAAAAAAAGGGGGGGGGGGGGAAGCAGGGAACCGCCTCACAAACGGACGAAATGCATTGACACACAACAGGGCGTACTCAAAACGTGCACAACTCAAGAACAACAATTCAAGCGCGCAACGGCAGCGGCGGACGCATGCGTGCATCCCCGTCGTGCGGAGAGAAGTGGCCGTGGAAGATTTCGGACTGGGGCTGATGATGGCACGTTCCGTCCCATAGCTATAGGGTACACTGCTGTGCGCGTAAGTCGTTCGATGCTCGCCGCACAACTAAGCTACGCCTGCCGAGACGCTTGCGAAAGCGGAAGGAGGAGAGACGCACGGCCAGCACATAAACAATGGCCGTCCCGAATGCGGGCAACGAGTGCACCGCTGGGCGAAGCGTTTGAAATGCGGCGCGAGCCTTCCGAGAAGCAGGCGGTGCAGCGCCATGCTACTGATCTACAGTATACGCTGTACCGTAAAATACTGCCGTATTAGGGTCATCGGGCCAACGTATGTCATTGGCGAGCGGTGCAGGAGAGCGACGTCTTCCGGCAGTTGAGGGTAAAAATGGGGCCGCCCAACTGACACACGGCGGCCGAAATCACTGCAATCCGCAGCTATAAGGAACAGAGCTGAGGAATGCCACTGAGCAGCGAGGCCTGTGTAAACTTATTCTTCATAGGAAACGAGACGGACATCACATAGGGGGTTCCACTTCTAGCCACAAAATGCATGTGCCAGTGGCGAACATTCGCCTCCTATATACATTTGCTCATGGCGTTCGTCACCGCTTGTCCCCCCCCCCCCCCCCCCCCCCACCCTGCAACGTGATATTGACCACAAGCGGAAAGTCAACGTCACTCAGATTAAGCGCAGTGATTGCGATGTATAAGTCAATGGAGACGCCGTCTATCGCCGAAAAGGTCTCCGTACACATAACTCGAGCAAAACAGCACAAGAAGACAAGGCCCTGTTGTTCTTTGTGCGCATACAACGGTCCCCGTTGCCATTTTTGTGCCATATTTGGAATTATGCGAATATTACATCAAACTCTGCTTGATAGTCGCGTTCACACAGTGTGCCACTCGATGTCCGTTATAGTCAGCGGCATGGACTATGACACTTTATTTTCCAACCTTTTTTTTTTTTTTAACTAGTCCCACCACAGTAATTGTTACAGTCCCACATGGTCAGCGGGCAGCAGCGGCATGGCAGAGGCACGACGACACCACAGGAACCGTTCGCGAACGGGCAGATCTCACCCGTTCACGCGCGTTTGGTCACGACTGCGCGTCGTCCCCCAAGGTTTCCGCTCCTCACGTAGTGCCGAGGGCTTTAGGGCAGCGCGCACCGATTCTCATACACACGACCCTAAATGCTAAAAAGCACGCCTCCAGCTATACACTGTCCCTTTCACCGCAGCCTTATCCATCAATCACGTGCACTGTACATGCGCTCTCGGCCATGGACTGGACAAGCGCAACAGTTACAAGTAAAATTAACCAAGAAAACGGATGGGAGCGGGCGGAAAAAGGGGGTGGGCAATAAATGGCAGTATAATAACCTGCGGAGCCCAGCGCAGCGCGATGCACACCGGGTCACAGAAGCGGCATTCTTCCCGCGGACGTGAAACTCAACGCCTCGGCGATTCCTGATAAGCTAATTACTGCGCGAGGGCCCGCGATTAACGCGTACGCGATCCACGCTGAGCGTTTCCAGGCTGCGAGAAAACAAACTAAACCACGGCAGCCTCACGGCTACCGCAAACGCTGACCCGTGCGTGAAAAACCCGCGGCGGAGCCGCTAGTCGACCACTCGCCGCGCGCCCTCAGCCGCTGATTATCGCGTTTTCCACGCTGTGCGAAGGCCGACACAGGGACGGGTGAATGACTGCCGACGGAGCTACTAATTATACGGGGAGGCAGTGCACTCGCCGTTCTTTCCGAACTGATCGAGCGCATGCAGTGACAGAAGGTAGCAACCGAAAGAAACTCGAAACGCGACTGCAGGCAGCGCCCAGACGACCGAAGCAATGAAGAGTCACGTCATACAGGGAGGATGACGGCGCTAAAGGCCGCCGACGGCACTCGTAGGAGGGTGATTACCTCGGTAACCCCTTCCGCCTGCAAACCTCCTCTCCCAATTAGGGACCCCCACACACCACGCTCCAACGTAGCGCCTGCCGCTCGGCTGTCCGGCGTCGACACTTGCGAACGCATTAGCGGCCCGTAATTGCTGTTACCCGAATCATTACAGAGCCCAGCACGACCGGAAAAAATGAAAAGAGAGAGATAAAGAAGAGAGGGACTGTAGTGGGCCAGGTGCGGGCAGGCCGGCGCACGCACCCACGTGGCGACCACCGCAACGACCGCCGCCGCCAGAGTTCCACGCGCGCTTTCATGTCGCGGAAGAGACCGATTACGTGACAGCAGCCACTCGGTGCAGCCGCGGCGTGGCTCTTGGGGGGAGAGACCGGAACGCCTGGCACGAAAAACAGCTGCTGCAGAAACAACTTGAGAGAGAGAGAGAGAGAGAGAGAGAGAGGGGGGGGGGGGAACCATACAGGCGTTGCCGAGTGACAAGCGTGACAAGACGAACGCAAGACCACAAGGAAGGAAGCGTACACATTTCATCCGCTGCTCCAAAACGGAATAGGGAAAAGGAGGAGCAGGAGTAAACAACGGCATAAAGGAAGCCCACAGAGAACTTGTAGCGTGTTTACGGAGTTCTGAACTTTCACAAGAACGGCGAAAGACAGAGAAAGGAAGAACAATAACGCAGCAGCGGTAACTTGACAACGATAACAAAACAAAACAAAAAAGTCTCTCTCCTCTTTCGGGCACCTTGGAGTAATGCTGCCAGGAGAAGAAAAGAGAAGGAGGTTGGTGAGAAAGCAGAGGAGAAGACAGCACTCTGACCTCGAGTGCCGTTACATCCGTCAGACGGCGGACAGGCGCAGGTCAAACCGGGAGGCGACGACGCCAAGGCTAGCCGGTGCAACGGTTTCCAAAGGGAGGACGTATAGGGCCACTGGCAACCGGTAATCCGGCCCAGCATGTGCATGCCGTATCTGTTGGTACGACTCCGCTATATGCCAAAGCTCTTAAACCTCAAGTGCACTGCAAACCGGAAGCCAAGAAGGCATACGTGAAATTATCGGGCGCAAAGTGAGTTTGGAGCAACTACAGATGCATTTGTTAAAAACGTAGGAGCAACTACAGATGCATTTGTTAAAAACGTACAGGCCACGTACGCTTTGGCACCGGACCACGCAGCGGGACTTGCCCAGCGCTTCCGTGAAACCCGAGTTAAACAGATGAGTGAGGATGATATAGCTTCCTTCGCGGACTCATGATGTTCGCAGAATGCAAACCCGGTGGCCTGCACATTTTTCACGCAAGGTGCACATAACGGAGCTACCTACATCTCCTAGCAGCAGTAGCTCAGTTCGGCACCTTTTCTTTTTTTTTTTTTTTTAATTTTGTTTTAGGTTCTATGGCTGCGAATGCTCCCCTGTCATTAATATCAGTGTTTAAGAATGGCTCTCCGTTTGGTGCCCACTGGCGTTGGAACCGCACTGTTGCCTCAGCCAATCAGACACGAAGTCAAATTGGTTTGGTTTGGTTTGGTCTGGTTTGCGGGCTTTAACGTCCCAAAGCAACTCAGCTGGCTATGAGAGACGCCGTAGTGGAGGACTCCGGAATCCAGCCCACACTTTGCACATGCAACGTAGACAATGTGGGCCACAGCTGATGTAGCGGATGAATATAAGTAGGGTAGGCGAACAGATAAATAACGATAAATAACTGGAGCTGCCAACAGCGCCGTTACAACTACAAAGTTACTTTTCCGTCGGGCTTCTGAACTACGACGTTTATAACATTAGCGGCCTTACACGAACAGTTGTACAGCGCAAGCCATGTTCCGTGGCGGCCCACTAAATGGCGCCGCCGATTGCATCGATGATACAGTCACACAAACGAGGCTATACACGGCAAAGGCGAATTATCGGAAAACTTCACGAGCGCCTCGCTACTCGGAACTGCACGATCGCAATACGAAACCTTGAGCCTCTTTTTTTATTTTTTTTTTTATTTTTCCTAAGGAGCCAGCGAACAAGGACGAAAGATCGATGTCGGTGGATCAAACAGTCGAATCGGATAACCTTCGAATAACAAGAGGGAAAGTATCGCCGGTCGATAACGTGTCACGGGAAAGGCGCGAGGAAATCGCCTGGGCGCCATAATAACTGTCGATAGAGAGAGAGAGAGATGCGCGGAGCAGATATCAGCCCGAGTGATGGAACGCTTTTTTCACGGGAGGCCGGGGTGCGACCGACCGAACAGCGCGTGCAGGAGGTGCGAACGGAAAGAGAATTTATACCTCTCGAAAGTGGTGAGCGCGCGGAGCGTTGCATACCCCGGCCGCTTTATCGCACACACTGGCGGGAGCTGCGCTAAAGAAAGGGTACGCATATTACCGCGAAACTTTTCACCGCCCTCCGCAATCTGCCCGCGCTATCTAGGAGGAGGCGTATTACGACCCGCCATTTGTTCGGCCCTTCTCGATCCGCACGCGCGGAGAGCTGCCGACAGGAGAACCGACGAAGAACAACGCGCGGACGAATTATACTGCCGACCAGAAACCGCAAACACGCGGCGAGATCAGATTTCCAGCCTGTAAAGTATCCCGTGCAGAGAGAGGCGCACACAAGATTTCTTTTTCTTTTTTTTTTTTTTATGACGCCCCCCTTCCACCGCGGACCCACATCGGAGCAGATCGTGCGATCGTGTTGACACAGCTGCGGCTGCGAGAAAGAGGTGGTGATATCATATAGTGACGTTGCGTGTTCGCTCAAGCGTCTTTTAAAGGGAAGCACACGAAGGATGCATGGTTTCCTGCTAGCCGAGTCCAAACGGCGAAGAGCCAATTATAGAATGAGGATTCATCTGAGCGCGCTCTGCTAGCTACACGGAAACCTGTGAGCCTTCTATCGAGGAACTTTCGCACTTTCAAGAGCCACGTCGTTTCGAGAGCGCAAAGGCAATGTTCGGTGGGAATAGAGAAGGCGGAACTCGAAAAAGACGTACGTACTATTATATACACGGTTCCATGTCCAGACGATGCTAGCGCTCGACCAGACACAAACACTCACAAATAAGGCACGTGGTACGATGCAGGAGCGATCAACACGCTTATAACACCGCATACATATAGTCTTTAATTTTTACGAATATTGCTGCCCTGATAGCATCATGCCGTCAGGTAGTCCCCTATAGCGTACGCAAAAACGAGCAAAGTAAAAACGCAGAATAGGCGGACCTTATCATGTACTACATTTCGATTTTCTCACTTTATCTTCGGTCCTCAGGATTAGGGCGGAGGTGGTGAAGGGTGGCAGTTCCTGGCCCTACGGGGCTGGGACGGTAGGTCAACGCCGCTTGCGGCGGGGGCTAGCCAGCCATAGAATTTTTATCTGTTGTAGGCCATTATTGCACCCGCCACCATATAGGTGGTGGACGACGGCTGTTGCGGCACGCTCTTTCTCTCCCTCTTCTTTTATTTCTTCTCTACTTTCTCTCTTCTGTCCGTACGAGGCAGCGGAGGTGGCTCAGCTACAGAGCCAGTAGCAGGCCCGTGCATTTTCTTTTCCTTCTTCCTACAGTCACAACAACAACAACAACGGCCCTCATAGGGGGAGATGGTGAAGGATGGCTGTTCCTGGCCCTACGAGGCTGGGACGGTAGGTCAACGCCGCTTGCGGCGGGGGCTAGCCAGCCACCGAATTTTATCCGTTGTAGGCCGGCATTGCAACCGCCACCGCTTAGGGGTGGTCGGCGGCTGTTGCGGCGCGCGTCTTTCTCTCCCTCTTCTTTTTGTTTCTTCTCTACGTTCTCTCTTCTGTCCGCACGAGGCAGCGTAGGTGGCTCAGCTACAGAGCCAGTAGCAGGCCCATGCATTTTCTTTTCCTGTTTCCTACAACCAAAACAACAACATCCCTCATAACCTGAGCATCAACACTGCCATCTGGTGTTCAGAAACCTTCGTACGGAAGCATCCATAACTTCTTTCCACGGTACTCACGGCTGGATAAATGTACAAGGAAGAGGAGCTCTAGAAGAGAGCGGTAGAGAGCGCCACCAATTTCTTGGGCGTCCTCTCGCAACAGATTTAGTGATATATCTTGTATAGCGGCACGTACCGCCGTACCGATACGTGTATCTTCTCTGCATATATATATATTTGCTTTCTTACGTTTCCTTCCGTGGCTGCCCAAATTAGTTTGTCATTTACAGCATCACATTGGACACTCCCACCCTCGACGACCGCCTAGCGACGTATGTACACCAAGCGCTTACACAGCAAGTCCTCGCTGCCAGAGAAGGATTTCCCTAGAGGCAAGGTTGGGAGGCCGTCAACTGTCGTCTTGACAGTTGACGGCAGCCCAACGTGGAAAGCCAAGGCGCGATTCGAGCGTCACGCGCGCACGATCACCGCTGTGCGTCGCCAAGAGGAACAACGGCGCGAACACGAACAAGGAAAATGGCGGGCGGAACGGTGGCGCCATAAAGCGCGGGCTCGGCCGGCCTCACAAGCGCACACGCCCAAGCGAGAGATGCGTCCGCCTGTCAGCACATTGCATGTTCGCCAATGTAAACGCACAGAGAAAGTCGCGTCCACATCCACGATTCCGTGCAAGGCGAACCCGAAGCGCGCGAGCACCCGGGATGGCGTATACAGTACGGTTCACTGTTAAAGGGAACACGAGGCCGAATTCTGCAGCGCTTGACAAAGCAATCCCCAGAGAGCCAGCGAAAAACGATCGCGCAAGGGACATGCGCAGAACATACGGCCGACTGTTTTTCCCTGAGCATGCACTTGGTGTCGTCCATTCTATAGCTAATTGCCGGCGTCATGCAGTGCTTTGCAAAGTGCTTAGGCGACGCGCGCGCTCTCATGTTCCCTTTAACAACGGACAGTACTGTACACGCCCGCCGCCAATCGACGACACTGCATAAAAGGATGCGCACTTTTAAAGCGACAATGAATGCAAAACCATCCGAAGTTTGTAAAGTTATGCGTAGTAAAAATAGATTCTGCGGCTTCTTCTGGTGCGTTCGAAAGCGAAAGACGCGTTTTTCGCTAGAAAAAAAAAAAAAAATTATTTGTAAACTTTATTTACATTCAGACTCGTGACGTCGAAACAAAACGGTATCCGCGATAGGTTCGAAAGTGAATGATGAGGGCTATGCTCGCGTTGACGTCACAGCATTCTGCCCCGAATAACAGCCGTGCGTGCCGTCGATGCCTGCGCGTTTTATTCTGAGGCGAAAACTTAATGAGAACCGCGAAAGGCGAAAAATGTGCGTCCGCCATGTGCCAGAATTAGTACACCCTGCCATGTTGGCGCACGGAAGACCCGCCTGCACGGTTGGCAGAATGGAGGTAAAAAAAGTCTCTCGTTTCCTCGCGCAGGGGAGAGGTCGACAGAAGAGGCGAAGAACTCGGATATAACACTATATAAGCGGAGTTTAAAAGAAGTATACGTAGTATACGTTTGCGTCTCAACCGCACGCGTCCGGTTCATCTATTCTAACTCTTTCTTGTCTTTTTTTTTTTTTCCGGCTAACGCGCATTCTCTTTGAAATAAGAACTCGGTATATATGCTCTTTTAATGCAGGCCAACTTCAGTTTGTGCCTGGTGCCAATAATAAAGGCAGTAGTGCGAGCTCGTCGCCAGTGCGCTTAGGGTATTTGTTTTTTGTTAGCTTTTTTTTTTTGCATCGTCCTTCTTTTGTGAAATAAGTCAAGCACGCTCTCTGATAAGCATTTGCACAAAAAGGTTCAAGGCTGTTTCTTTGAACATATATCCTCGCTCTACAAAGCAGGTTACATATTTTAATTTCGCCCTCTATATGCCCTGGGCAAAGAAAAAAAAAAACGGCAAACGCCTGTAGACACAGCTGTCGGGCGAGCAGCACGTACACAACACGGTACATCCAGCTACGCTCTTGTCGTGACAGGACTTTTCGTTGCACTGCACGCAACTAGGGCCAGACAGACCGGAGGCGTCCTGATATGCGACACATGCACACAGTCTCCGCCCCGGCGAGGATCGTGAAAAAGCACGAAACGTCCGTCGTGAGCACGAGATTAGAGCTACAACACATTCGTACATGACAGGCACTTCGCCTACACCCACAGCGGCCCCGGCCGGCAAAGTTCTTGTGCACACACCTTATGGTCTCTTGCACCATTTTCTCTCGCGGATAGCGGCGGCGAACGCATGCTTGACGGTTTATGAGCGCACAAGATTCGCGAAAATAACAAAGCGCGATCACATCTCGCGAGCCACGCTTCTCTGACCGGCGAGCTAATTCGCGAAGGCGGTGTTACCGTGCACACCATGGTGTCAGCTGGTGGCGTGCGCGCGGCTGCATAGCTGCACGCAAGCATAACTCTCGTGCAAGCATAACTGCGTATGGCGTGAGCGAAGACCCCCGTCACGTGAGATTGCGGTCGCTCGGACTTCCGCGCAGCCCTGCTGACGAAGCCCGGACGAAGCGGAAAACACACACTAGCGCGACCATGGGGCTCCCGGTGTGTGCGTGTGGCCGCGGTGTGTGGCTTCTTCCTTCAGCGAGCGACCCAGAATTAACGCGACACCGGTAGATACGGTTTCAGGAAGGAGCAAACCGACCGGTCGTTACATATACGTAAGGAACTCGAGAAGAACGCTCAGTGATATCTCGTGAGCAGAGGTGTGGGGAAAACGTAGTTAAAATGGATAGGGTGAACTATCTACTGTTTCGAAGACAACGTTTGCTGCATTCTACAGTAACTTGGTGCCGCGGAGCGGTACGTATGCCCGTCTTCGAGAGCAGTAACGATTGGGTGAATTAATTGTTCGTACTCTTATCACTTGTGGCGCAAAGAGTGGTGACAACGTAAGTGACTGCGCGCACTGGCTTCTCTGCCGTCCTGCAGAGATCCGCTCTATGCAGAGCCTACGCTAAGACTAATGAAGCTTTTTTTTTATTATTTTTTATTTTTTTTAGCCAGGTTTCGAGCCGTCCCGGCGGAGGCCACGCTTGACCTTGAACAGCCGAGGAGGAGGAGGAGGAGCAAAAGAAAAAAAAAATACTGGTAACATACGCTCTCTCGTCATACTCTTAAAGGATGAGCTTAAGTGACGCCAACAATGTAGCACCTTACACTGACAGGGTGTGACAGGAGAATAATGTAGCAGGCAAAAGAAGCTTCAGCCGTTGCTATCGCAATTCAACTAGGGTTACCCAGGGTTAAACCACAACTTTCTTTTTTTTTTTTTACTTCCTTGCAGTATCGCTCGAATAACACGCAGTGTAGCTACTCCACCTTCAAGCATCGGTAAGCGCTGCAACGTCAACCCCTTACAAAACTACCCAAGTATACTGCGTCGGCGTAAAGTTTCAGCAGTGGATGAGTGACCACGCTTTTCGATGCGTTGCGTCCGACTTTACGCCGGCAAAAAAGCGTCAACAAACAAAGGTGGCTATCGGCGTGCGGCAGCGATTGACAACGACCTGCGCTTAGTCACCCAGCAGCCCGTGAAATAACGCCGCCAAAGAGAACGGCCATCAGTAAAACGAGTACAGAGCTTGTAGCGATCGAACGGGCGCTCAAAGAAGGAGCCAGCCGACCGGCAATGACAGCTTCCGCGGGTATCACCGAAGGAGACTTTGTCAGGGCAACGCCCGAGCACCCATGCACACTACAGTCCAGTGCGCGAGCGTGGAGTGGGCTGAAAATTTCACGCACACAGACACACACAGACACACACAGAAAAAAAAAATAGGCAAAAAAAGGTGGAAGGAAACAGGGGCGGTTCAAGGAACCCATAAACGGTCGTGGGCGGCGAAGGCTGTATACGTGCGGAACAAAAAAATCGCGCGACTAAAAGGCGCGGAAAAAGGCCAGAAATGGCGCACAGGTCCCACGCGTGCGGCCGCGCTGTGGCCATGCAAAAGAGAACGGCCCCTGCAGTGTGTTAAGTGCGCGCCACACCCCGAATGAGCAAAGAATACGACAACAAAGGCCTGCGCGCTGCTCACGGTGCGTCGTGGAACAGTCGTCTACACTGGCGCGCGCGAATAAAAGCTCGGCACGTCGAGAGGAGGGTTAAAGGGAGGATCCCGAAAACGACGGGCACGGAGAAAAAGAAAAAAAAAAAAAAGCGTGCACGAAGTCACATATATACTTCTTGCTGCTGCTATATTTCATATTTCTTCGGTTTGTTCCGGCGTCTGGTGTCCGCACATCGACACCGCTGAATCCAGGTCAGGAGAATTGAGGCAGGACGCCGCCTAACGTAGAGAGACGAGGCGACGGCCTCGAAGAGAGCTGCCACTCGTGACGTCAAGTTGACGACGTGTATGCGACGCTGAAGGCGCGAGTCTGGCTTTGGGAACTGCTTCTCTGGGCAGCGGCAAATCGCAGAACAAGGCCGTCCGCGATTTCCTAGAAGCCAGTTAAATGAAGGGAACCACCGGTGAGGACAGTACATGCTGTGCATGGATGGAGCGACACTCCGCTACCAACGACAACTGACAAAAATGCAGCGGCAACGTTTTTTGACAGAGGAGGAGGGCAAAAACTGTTGGCGCTTATATTATAGGCTTTGGTGCGAGGCGCGCACAGAAGGGAATGTTCGCAGTTGTCCAAGTTATGATTCGAAGCTGTCTCCAGTAGGTCTGAAAGCTCTGAGGTACAGACTTACCATAAAAGCTGTGCTAACATAAAAAAAAAAAAAGAAAAAAAAACAGTGAGTCACCTAGGCTCCGCCGTTAAGGTTCTGACACCAAAGCGTTAATTACTCCCGCCTGAGGATTCTCGTTCGCGTCCATTCACACTGCTATTCGTTTGTAACTACTAGAACATTAACTCGTGCCTTTATTATACCGCGCAAACTTACTAGTAGTGAGTGAAAAACGTTTATAACGGTAAGCTGGCTATGTACAGCACTACGTGAAAGGCCACCCGATGCGTAGCCCGTGTGAACTACAGGAGTACAGCGTGTCAGATTCCCACTCCACCCTTCCAACTCAAAGGAGCTACCCGAATTGATAGCGCGTGCCAACTCGGTCCTACCACGTGGTCTCGTGACGTCACTCAGCTCGCCGACCGACAGTACCCGACCACATGTCACCTGCCAACCTGCCGTGTTAACGAAAAAGCAAGAAATTCCAACAGCGTCAAACTGCGATGCACCAATACGAAAACAAATCTAAAGGGCGATCGCAACTCCAATGGCTCGACAACAGCGCGGTCCAAAGGGAAAGTGGCCGCGAACGAGATCAGCGTCAGGACGGTCCGACACCGCAGAAAGAAGAGGAAACGCGTGAGGCAGTCAGTTGCCGCGGGTTGCGGACGGGCAGGCAGGCATGCGCCGTTCTTAAAGCGCGATGGCGCGCGCGATATATATCCGAGAAGCAAATCGGGACACGATTCTTCTTGCGCATGCGCCCCGCGTCGCGACGACCCCCGCCGAGATTTCCTC
>JAJIZL010015367.1:39448-66146 GCA_023969395.1 Amblyomma maculatum | reverse complement strand
ACACACACACACACACGCGCGCGCGCGCGCGCGCGCGCAACGCCTTGCTGGTGCTAACATCGAGACTGGATTGCTGCCAAGAAAATATAATCAAAGTGCTATGCTTAAAATTGCGCTAACGATCAGTTTGGTGTATTGAACCACTACTTTTTTTGTGCCGCAGCTTTGTTTATGGTTGATGACAGCAGCGAACTCTTCGAAAATTATATTACGAACAGCATCCAACTCTCACAAGGGCAAAAGAATTCAGAGTAAAAAAAATTGCCTACGTAGATGCTGCAAGCGGCCGATCAGGGGCGGCAGTCGCCGCGGTAGTCGATGGTAGCGGCGCACCAGTCGTCTCCGCCACCATCCGAAGCAGAAACATAGACACGGCTGAAGAGGTCGCAATAGCGCTCACTTGCATCGGAACGAAGGCTAGATTGATCTTTAGCGACAGTAAAACTGCTCTCTGGAATATCGGAAAAGGCAGGGTCTCGCAAGAAGCCGCCCGAATTCTAACACCTGCAGCTAAAATCGATCGCAAAATCACCCTAATTTGGGTCCAAGCACACACGTCCGTCCCCGACAACGAGGCGGCCCATGATTTAGCCCGAGGTCTCTACTTCCGGGCAAACGCGGAGCCGCCCGACTGCCCGGCGATGGACGAACGTTTGCAAACCTATAAAGAAATAATCGAAAATTATAGATTAGGAAGACGTCTGATGCCGCCACCGGATCCTAGCTTAAATAATAAAGAGGCCATAGCCTGGCGGCGATTACAAGCCGAAAATTTCCCGAACCCTGTCTGGTTGTTTCACGCCCAGATAGATGAGAGAAAAAATGATAAATGTAAAGCCTGCGAAGCGAGGGGGACCCTCGACCATATACTTTGGGAATGCCCTAAGTCACCGGGCGCTAGGGACAACATTAAAAGTACAGAAGCCTGGGTAACCCTGCTGCGAAGCGACGTCCCCGCTGACCAGCAAAAAGCTGTCCGCGTGGCGGCTGATGCCGCGAATAACCAATGTATATTCGCCAGTCCTTAGTCGCGGAGGTTCCAGCCCCCGTTCCTCAGGCCTGCGTGCCACGAGTAGGGGGCCTCCTAAATCGGTGGAAATTAAAGTTTTAATCAATCAATCAATCGAACAAGGGCCCTGAACGAACGCTATCGTGAGAGTATGTGACCGGGGCCATCTTGCCTGATGATCAGCCATGATCTCCACCCATTCTCTTCAGGACGATAGGGCCCGATTAGCCTTTAATAAATTTTAGCATTGTTTAGTGCGGTGCGTTTGAGGAAGGGGGGGGGGGGGAGAGACTTTGAAATTGGATTTTCAAAGGTAGCTGTAGAATAGCCGCAACAAAAGCAGTGGTTACAGTATTTTTCCAGCAGTCGTGTAAACGATCGAAGCTATAGCCTGCATTTTTCTCAGTATTGTGTGTGCATGTATATATATATATAGGCTTATGTATTTTTTTCTTCAAGTCTACTGTATGCAGAGTGTTTAAATTTTTCATGGAAGTACAAATTATGTTACATAACCACGAATAGGATTATATACTTTAATTAAAAAATATATATTCATTGCGTTTTTTTTCCTCGGTGCATGAAAATTGCTAACCACAATGTTTTTAGTCATAAAGAGAAAAATTTTGAGTTCGGCTATGTATTCTCCTCATGCTTATGTAAAAGGCATAGACTGACATCTGTGGGAAATTTTATTCGCGCACATTTCATAAGCTCCGAAAAAAAAAAAAGTTTCACAAGCGTCCAAACTGCCATTTGGATAAAAATGGAGTCAAAGCCTCTGAAACTCGCCACCTTTCCAGTCAGCGAGGCCACGCACACACAGAAAAAAATAAGAAAATAGCTTTTCTGAAGTTGCTAAATCCTCAGTGTGTAATATATTTTATCAAAAAAGAAACAAAGAAATGCTGACTAGCAGGCTTTTCAACCTTGTTTATAAACACCTTTCCCCTCGACGCCACCATAAAATTATCTGTGAATATATTTTAGAGGTCACGAAAGCCCAAGGAAAACTTTTAATGAAAGCTAAAGCAATGCACTGTATTAAGCATGGCGACAACGAGTTCGGCACGGGAGCTGCCGCTTTGACCACCGAGGCAAGAAATCACGACCGAAAGAGGAGGAACGGTCAAGAACGGCGACGGCGAGACGCAACTTGAAGCAGCCATCCCAAAAGAGCCGGAAAGGAACGCGGGGTTGTTCGACCGGTCATCGACAGCGGTCAATGAGCAGACCATCAAAAAAAAAAAAAAAAAAAAAAAAAAAGGCTCGACTGGCTCCACACGGGTCGGTACACTCAAGGCGGACGCACGGGCAGCGAAAGAATAAAAGGATCGCTTCGGTCTACGTTTCTCATCATTTCTACGAGGGACTCTGAATCAAAAGATAATCGCTGTGGGCTTTGTCGTCTAGACGACCACGAAATTACGTCCAAAGACTGCCCAGTAAAGCACCGCACCATAGAGAAACGCAACATGCGCTCCCAGAAACATCGCGTGAAGCCAACACTGGAGTCACTAAATGATCCCTTGTCAACGTCGAACCGCTTTTCACTGCTTTAACTTAAGGAAGTTGAGAGCACTACAAAGCCTGCTGTAAATGAAGGTTCCTCCGCGACACGAACATATGATCAAGCATTGCGACGCGGCAAAGCACGCTCCACTAGAAAACTCGGACCTCGCAGATGAACCTACAGACGAAATTGTCGAATTGGACAAACAGTTCTGCAGGAGCAGGTTCAACGCCTCTCCCAAAGACGAGCCTTGCTTGCACGATCGTCCATTCGCCCTATTGATCATCCTCCTACTACGTCCCAATCACCTGATCACAGTTGGCTTGCCCCTTGTGAACCACAAGCACCTGCCCCATTGTCTCCTGTGCAACTGCTCCATTTCGTGGCACAGCAACTGTAACAACTCACAAAGGTGCTAATTGCTAACCTTCCTCCAGTTTCCTAAACATGGATCCGACATTGAAGAGCCACAGCCACGTGTTGCAATGCAACTGCCGGCGTTTCGTCTACAAGGCAGGCGAGATTCGTACACGATTGCGCATTGGTAAACTTCCTGCGTGGGCATTCGTTTTACAAGAAAAAAATGCTCTACCCCCCCTTTTCTGGATTCATTGCCTACTCTTGTCCACGCATCCCAGTCTGTCGATGCAGCGCTACGTCCCAGAGACCTGGCAAAGTGGCCATATATGTAGCCGATTGTTACACCCAAACTGAGGTTTCACTGCGTTATGGTGAAACAAATGGCAAGAGGTAGTGGCTGTGCTAGTTCGCCTCCCCCGAACCGATATAATTTCTAGTCTCGTGCTACATACGTTCGTACAGTGGTGAAGCACATAAAATACAGCTGGGATGGATTGCGCACCTTTGTTACACACACCCGGGATGTCCTATTTTGATTGGAGCTGACTTTAATGCCCCGCATCAACTTGGGGTTATTCCTCTTCTACTGTGCGGGGAAGTGTAGTGTTGGACGCATTTACTGATGCAGATTTTGTGCTCCTTAACTCCCCAGGCACCGCAACACGACGTTGGGATTGCCAGACCTCGCTTGGTGATGTGGTGCACGTGCTGTTTGATGGGATCGAGAACTAGACTGTTGGGGTAGTGACCATTATACATAACTCATTGGTTTAGACCCACATTGCCAGCGCCGCCGTAGACGTTGCTGCTTTATCACAGGGTGGGACTAGTTCAGAACGCTACTAAACAACACCGTGCTTACAGCTATGGGTCCACAGGAAGCTTTGCGTCCAGCACAAGCTGCAACTCATTTCGGTTGGGTAGAGAAAAAAAGACCACCTCCGGATCTACACCTCCTTCGGCTATGGGCGGCTCGGCTCGTCACATGGCGGAACTGGCGCATATTAGAGCACTCACTTTTGAACGCCGAGACACGCTACACCGGCTAACAGCAGCGGCACGCCGACATGAGAAGCGTCTTTCTCGTCAGCGATCGCAAGACTGGTGCGCATCTCTAAACGCAACGTCTAATAACTCAATCAATATGGCGCACATTCCGGTCCATGGAAATCGGCAGGCGTTCATAGGACCTCGCAGGAAACGTCTGTCTAGCATCTGGACAGACTGCAAGCCAGTTTGCATCAGTGGTGGTCAGAAATTTATTTCCGGATTTCGACCACATTTCACCTCCGTTCACCAGCCCGAATAATCTCCCGTCAGAAGCGGGCTCACGTCCAAGCAAAGAGGACCTTGAAGGTACTGAAAAACATTTCACAATGAATGAATTTATTGCAGCTGTTGACCAAACGAAACCGCGCAAAGCTCTGGGACTGGAGGAACTAACGTAGGAAGTGTTTAAAAATATTGAACAGCCAGCTTTAGAGTGGCTACTTGATGCCCTGAATACAATTTGGACCTCTAGAAATGTCCCGACCCCTTGTAAACATGCTGAGGTGGTGCCAATCCCTAAGCCCGGGAAGCCTCCCACTAAGTTAAGCGACCTTAGCCCAATAAGCGCTTACGTCCACACTTTGCAAGCCACTATAACGCACGTTAGCTATGCGCCTGTCATGGTGGCTTGAACGATACAACTGGTACCATTCAGCTCAGATTGGCTTTCGCCCTCATGTGGGCACTGAGGATGGGTTGGATCACTTTTCATGGATGGTACTACTAGGAGGAAGATCCCGCAAAATCCGGACCATTTTAACAATGGACGTTCACTAGGCGTACGACAACGCCAGCCATTCAGCGATTCCACTCTACGCTGGCTACGTTTTCCACCAAGAGTATTTGTCAGATCATTCTTAGAAGACCGTTCCATTTCCATACGGATTGGTAAAGAACGTGTTGGGCACTTCAGCGTAAAGAGGATCCGTGCTGGAATCAATACTATTTAACATGGCGATTCTACATTTGGCCTGACAACTAGCAACCATTCCGGACATATTTTATCTGATGTATGCAGACGACGTAACGGTATGGTTACTACACACGGACCTACGCCACCAAGAATTAGGCCTTCAGACTTCGCGCACGAAGATTGGCCTAGCGCTCTAAATAAAAAAAGACAAACTTTATGTCTGTCACAAACCAATGGGGTAGACGCAGGCTTCTTACAAGCACCATTACTGCTGTCATTGAACGGGCATCTGCTCACTACCCTTTCGTCGATGCGAGTCCTTGGTGTCGAACTGGACCGTTCTGGTTGAGCAGCGCCATAGGTTAGATCTGCACGACAGAAGGCCGCTAGTACCCTGCATCTATTTCGGCGCATTGTAACAGTAGGCGCCTGTAGCAACGTGGCTCAAACGTTAGTGCGTTCTGAGCCTCGGCTTGTCTATCAAACCCAATTTCAGCATCTCATATTAAGAGATTTGGATCGTTTGGAAGCAGTCAAGAGAGAGGAAATGCGCTCCATCACTGGCCTTCCTCGCCTGACATCCATTCCCACTCTCCAAGCAGAGGCCCAGCTAACACTATTGATGAGCTCGTCGAGCAGCGTTGTGCAGCGCGCTACCTGAAGCGTCAAGCTATTCGTGCAGCGTCTCCATTAGCGCATTATTTTGATTCGTCTTATACGCTGCTTGAAGCAACGCCTTCGGAACCTCAGTGGAACCAACCACAGATGGCAAACAACCTTGCGCTACGAGAAAAGCGCCGAGTTCAAAATTGAGTTTTAGAAACAGAGCCTGATCATTGCACATACGCTCTAGGGGCGCTTCAAGCTCATGTAAACGCAAGCACTGACTATAAGATTTTACGAGAGGGTAATCCCAAAAGTAAGGTCTCCAAAGGGCTGCGGCCGCAGGGAAACTATTTACGTGGCTGCTCGTCATACTGCTGTGTTCATTGTTCCCCGTCTTCCAAACAAGCCATGTCTCAGTGCGAAAGGGGCTGTCAATCTTGGCATGTCAACCATTTGGAATGGAGCTCCGTTTGTCGCTACCGCCAGGTGCGAACTTCGCGCAGGTATTCGAATTTTGAACGTAAAAGGCGTTCAACCAATCGAAATGCATCGCCAGTTAATGGAAGTGTACGGAGAGTCGTGCATGGATGTTAAAACCGTCCTCGAGTGGTGCAGGGAGTCCGCAGCTGGTCCTACTGGAATTCGCGACGAAGAAAGAAGCGGGAGGCCGTCGATTTCTGGTGAGAAATTCGCGAATGTTCGAATAAATGGTGCGGCAAGATCGGACAATCAGAATCGATGAACTCTGCATTTTGGTATTTGGCATTTATAGAAGCGCTACTCGTAGAATTTTTACAGCAGTTGAAATATCGGAAGGTGTGCTCAATATAGGTTCCGTGAATGCTCGCAGACGACCATTAAGGACAACGCTTTGACTCCTCTCGCGAATTTCTACGGCGTTATGGAGATCAAAAGGGGACCTTCTTGAATTACGTTTTTACGGGTGACGAAACCTGGGCATTCCACTTTATACATGAGACCAAACAAGAATCACGTGAGTGGAAAAGAATATCTCACTCGAAGGCGCTTCACCGATGATGACGAAGTGAAAGATACAGCCAAACGCTTCCTCAACGGCATGTCGGCGAGCTGGTATGACATGGGCATACAAAAACTTCCCCAGCGTCTAAAAAAAAAAATTCATAGACTGCAACGGCGATAATGTAGAAAAGTAGAAGAAAAGTCTGCCTTTTAAGTGATTTGTAAATTGCTAAAAATAAAAATATTTTTCGATTTTTAAAATAACAGGAGACCTTAATTTTGGGATGACCCATACTACCCTCAATTGTCCAATGCTTCCTGAAATACGCCAGATATGCTTATATAAAACAGAAGAAACGCCCCTTCCTTCTCTAATAGCAGAGCTCGTTGCCATTCGCGACGGTTTGTCTACATTAACAGAAAGCTTGTATGCTGCACCGCCGACCAGTTTGACCGTACATACAGAACCGACTCATGCAGTCCGAGCCTTACGGAATATAGCTAATACTTTTGGCATCATCAACGATATCTGCTATATTGTGCAAACATTTCCTTGCCCTGTGCTTGTGGTGTGGGCTCCCCACACTATGCTCAGTCTCACAGAAACTGATGATGACTCTTGTTCCCAGAAAGTGACATATCTTCTGCCTCTGTTAAAGTTGTCCGCAAGAGATGCCGTAGTGCGTGCGAAAGAATTTTTTCGCCGCTCCACGCGCGCTTTAATTCCACTGTGTGGATAAAACCTTCCCGGCGGTTTAACTCGCCGTGAGGAGGTGGCGCTGGGAAGAATCCGCGTGGGTGCTGCGTTAATGTCTGCTGTAAAATCTTCCTGGACCACCCAGACTGCTCCCCTGAACTGCCCTTTCTGCCCAGCCCCTGCTACAGAGGCCACACTTGACCATTTCTTAACACCTGGTCCTGGTCTTCGCGTGTTCCTCAAGGTACTCCTTAGAAGCCACGCTTACTACCCTGCCAGACCGCCTGACACAAGATATGGACACATGGGACATACCACCTAGAGCTGTTGGCATTCCACAGGCCACAGGCCTGCAATCAATATATTTAGACCCTTATGCCGAAGGGCAAACTTGTGCAATAAAACGCGCAATAAAAAAAAAGACTACGTTTCTCCCTCCTCTTGTTGACGGCGCGCGTCGACACCTCTGATTGCAAATGTGCACCCAGAACATGGGCCCTGGCAGACACTGAGCGCTTCTTGTGCCGCCATGCACACTGCCACAACGGCTTCCTCCTCACCACCAATTTCGAATTCTTTCGAAGGCGTGTCATCAGGAGTGAGAGAGTGAGTGCACGATTCTTCAGTGATCAGGACATTTCCTTATAAGATGCGACCTGTATCGCTTTCCCAAAATATCCCATAGTCATCATCACCACCACCACCACACTCCCTCAACTACGGGCCCGCCCTTCGCCTAGGAAAACTAGGGAAGACAAACTCTATAAAACTGTGAGTGTGCCCGCACATTGTGTTCCTTGTTCTCAGCTGTTGTTCTCGGTTCTTGTTCGTAGTTCTGCATCTTGTTCTAGTTCTTGTTTCTTTCCTCATACATACCAGATGTAAACAAAACCAGTCGTTTTCAAGCTCCAGCACGGTACCGCCTTCACTCGCCAGCACTTATCTCCTGGGTAAAACGGGCGTCATCGTCACTGAGGAACCGTCTGGCGCGGCACATGAGCCCTATATCTAACAACTGTCAGAAGCCTGACAAAATCTATGAAACCGTTTTTTTTACGAAACAAAGCATCACCGAACCTTAATACTACAACATTTCTGTATAGGAGATGTCAATGTTTAAAACGTGTTTATCTAGAGAAAAAGCTGGATTGCTACCAAAAAAGAAAGAAAAACTTCAGGGATAGTTTGCATAGAATACATGAAGAGGTGCAAGGCTGATACGTAGTCATTTGCGACCAGCATTTTTTGATGTCGTCCTTTCTTCTGTTGCCTCTCCCTCTGGGTCATAATTATTGACCTTCCGCGATGATCAGAATTATCATTAGGTGCAATTTATTTTGCCTGTTTCACAGCTAAGATGTCCAAAGCTGATATGTTGGATGATCAACTTAGCATTCTTCTCAACTCCTTAAGCATCAACGTGCACATTTCTAGTATTCTCATCACTGATATAGCTAACAAAGGTTCGTTACGATAAAGCGCATTATGTGCATATTAAATCAGGACATGCGAATTAATATAAGCAATCTCTCTCTTCTTCCTTTTTTTTTTTTTTTCCCACGCAACTAAGTAAAAGCGAAGTCAAATGGTTGCAGACCGGCCTGGAGGCACACGCAGTGACCCGAATGAAGGAAACCTCGAGGCGAGCGAAGGCCACACATGAAACGCGCTCGAGAAGCACACACGAGCTAAACACTGGCTCGTGAGAGGGGCGAATGATGGAGGCACAACTTTTAATTCACTCAACACGGTAACGCGAAGTCGTGCTCCTCTACGTATTCTCAGCCGTTGATGAAAAAGGAGCAGAACTATGCGGGAAAGAAAACTTTTCTACCACAAGCAGCGCCACAGTAAAAATGCCCACCAACCAAATTGAGTCCACTGCAAAGCAAATGCATTTCATTACGATCCTTAATAATCCCTATCACCATCCCGCGGGGTGGCGCAGTGGCTACGGCACTCAACTACTGTGTCCAAGAATGCGGGATCGAATTCCGGCCTCGGCGACCGCTTTTCGGCGATGGTGGAAAGCTAGGCGCCCGTGTGCTATGCGATATCAGTGCACGCTAAAAAAAACCAGGTGGTCGAAATCACTCCGCAGCTCTCCACAACGGCGTCCCTCACAGCCTGAGTCGCTTTGGGACGTTAAACCCATAGACCAATCCTCATCACCCATATGCGAAAAATAAACCCCAGGATGCAAGCTCAGATAACCTCGTTTCACTCGTCTATGGCTGTTCTATATGTGAAAGTTGCGACGCACGAATGCTGTTCAGGTTCCACTTTAAAACGTCACAATTGTCGCTTCTTTACTTCCCTCGTGTAGTCCTCATCCGCAAAGGCGCACATCCAGTAGCTTGCGCTAGTGAAACCGGGAAGAGCCGCCGTCATCGCCTAAAACCTTCAGGAGCAGTAATAGGTCAATGCGAGGGCGCCGGTAGACTAATTAGAAGCCATGCTTACGGCGATAATCTTATTCACAGCATACGCTAATCCATCATATGTGACTGAATACCGCGTATGTTTCCGCACCGCTCCAAGCCGATCGATATCGATCGAGGCCCGTCTAAACAGTCAAGCTGTGAGCAAACAAGAAAAAAAAAAGGAGTAGAGAAAGAAAAAAATATTTTTCCCGTGATGAGGGGGGGTAAGGTGGATACCAAAGTTCTGCCTTTAATGGCATCGTGTGGCCGCGTTAATGGCTTTCGGATGCGGCTTCCCCTGCGGATCGTCATGCATTCATTTTGCTACTCAATCAAGAATCCCTCACTTTATGCCTCTAATTGTCTCATGCATAGCCCTGTTCATTAGCATACTCTTTGCTCGCACTCAACATACTCATTAGCAGCGCTTTAACTAAGCCGCACAGCGCTGCTGCGTGTCTCGCTAGTGGTCGAAGCGTTCCAGAGGTATAGTGTACCAGAGGGCTCGATTCCCATCTCCCATATTAAAAGAAAAGCCCCTGTTGGTGGCTCCTGCCACGTCACGTGATCTCATGACGTCACATAACCCACTGACCAATCGATGTCCGGATATGTCAGCTGCCATCTACCGCCTACCGGAGCCATGTCCGTGAGTTTTCGCTCGCAACAACGGCCGCGCCGCGTTTCCGTGTAACAGCGCCCTTAACACTATCAAAGAAGAGGAAGAAAGAAAATAGAGGCCTGGGATACATTTGCGTAGAAAGAAATGCACATTACGACTCTCTTTGAATGTTTTAACTAACCAGTAACATAGTTTATCCAGCATGGTGTTTTTACTCGTAAACACTTTTTGTCAATTCAGCTGCTGTTTTAACAGAACCAACTGTATGCATTTGACAACGCAGCATCGTTTTAGTGACAGCGACAGGTCGATCACATTCTACGATAACCTAGATTCGATGTCGTGCATTCGTGGTGCAAGGATGGCATCGCCAGTTGCGGCCTCAACCTGGCGTTTAGGACCATGTGATATAGATCTTAAAGTTGAGTCTCCAGCCATTGGCTGTTCGCTCTAGTTCTGATTTTTTTTTTTTTTTCATGACGAATTCCTTGCGCGAAACATGAATGTCTTCGGACTTCTTTCGGCCTGGCGTGTCCTACATAGAACCAGTGCAGCGTTCTCATTTCGCAACTCGTCCATGTCGCCGCGGTCACGGTTGTGGTGCTTGTAATATGCTCCTTTGATTTCCATCTTTTCGTTCCTTTTAGATTTTATTTACTGGAGGCTGAAAGTAGAACTTGCTAATGAAGTATCCATCCGGCAAGCTGTGCGCGTTGCAAACGCCGTGAAAGTGGAATAAGTAAACTGTTTATATTTGTCAGCGGCATCGAAATAGGTGACATATTTAGAGCCACATGTTTGCGATCACTGTATCGAAATCTTTCGCCAACAAAACCGTTGCACATTGTTCTTCGCTCCAGAATTCAAGAATGATCGCCTTGCTTCGCTGTAAAATCACTTTACTTTCCCAGATTTTCAATCGGAAAGGCCATAAGTTCGAAGAAATTACATTATTTATTCTCTAGTCCGGTTTTAAGTCTTCAAGAGGCAGAAAATATAGGGAGGCATATCTGATCCATAAATTTAGACCGTTGGAACCAACAGGCATAAATATCTCAAAAGAAACATTAAAATCCGTTAAATATGTTTTCTTTGCGCCATAACTAGTCGAGAAAACAGTCCCATATAGGTTTGGTATTGGTTTGTGGGGTTTAACGTCCCAAAGCAACTCAGGCTATGAGAGACGCCGTAGTGGAGGGCTCCAGAAATTTCGACCACCTGGGGTTCTTTAACGTGCGCTGACATCGCACAGCACACGGACGCCTTGCTTTTCGCCTCTATCGAAAAGCGGCCGCCGAGGCCGGGATTCGATCCCGCATCCTTCGGAACAGTAGTCGAGCGCCGTAACCAGTGCGCCACCCCGGCGGGGATTTACATATCTGTCATGCGATCTTTGACATAATCTGGCAGCTTGCGACTGTATGCCATTGAAAGTGCGTTAGATCACAGATGCACAATTTATGGGATAAGTGATTAGGCAGTAGCAAAGTGGACGCGCATTAATGAGGATTTAGGGCATATTGTGGTGCACTTTTCTCAGCAACTAAAAAAAGATAGCGACCACATATTTACATCATATTGTTCAGAATTTTGACCTTCTAGCTACTATACCAAATTTATTTCAGTATACAAAAGGAAACAAATTATTACCGATTGTTTACTTCCTACACACTAATTTTGACCAAAGTTTTTTACGTGATTTTATTATGCAATAAACAATGTTCCTCGCAAGCCTATAATTTTGGCGCAGTAAATTTACACATATGTGTACTGTGTGCATTGAAGAAATCAGCTTGATGTCTATTGTCACTTCGAAAATAATGATACATGCATAACAAAAAAATCTTAATTTGAGAAAAATAAGTTTAAAGTATACAAAGAAAACCTTCAATCCTAAGGCTGGATTGGAACAACCTTCAATTTCGCGATTGGACTAAACAAGATTGGAATTTGTATTGTTGCCAGAGGGCTTTTTCTTTCCGCTAAAGTGAGGAAAAACTTGTATTTAATTTTTTTTTTTTTTTTTTTCACTGAAAATTGCTGAGAAAACACATCGTCCGAAAAGGGGGTGTACCGCTTCTCGCGTTGCTTTCAGATCGCTTTCTTCAGTTTGACGTAAATTCATATGATGAATTGTGATAATTCAAAGGCACAGAAAAGAGTGTACTTTCATCTTTCAGAAGAAAAAATAATTGATTTTTTTTTCTTTTCAAATTTTTTCTTACCCTGTCTTTAAAGGCGAAGCTTAAGCGCCCCCACCACTGATCAGCACCATGCAACCTGCCGATGACACGCCAGCAGCCCACGGTGATGCGGTAATTCAGTCTGAAGACCAGCTGCAGGCGCAGGCACCGGTTCTACACAACAATAGAGAGATTTAGCTTGCCGGAGACGTATGACGTTTGCCAGAAACGTACAGACGTAGACATATACAACGCCTACTGCGCATGCGTGAAAACTGCCGATACGTACTGGTGCTGGAGGCGTACTCCGGATACGTATGCGCCAGCTTGCCGTAATTTCGCGAGATCTCACGAGATTTCAGCAGCAATGGAGCCAAGCCGCCAAGCTACGCCAAGCGCCGACGGATTGTACTACGAGTGCTTGTAGAGTGCTGCTGTGCGCAACGAGCCACATAGTTCTCTCGTTTTCACATAGTTTTCCCAAGCATCCCGAAGGGGAAACAAAAGGAATGGCGTCATCAAATGCTGCAATGCCCTTGCCCGCGCTAAGAAAACATTATGCGCAAGCGTTTCAGTGCGGCGGACGACCAGCAAGCATGGCTCGAGATCGCCACCATCCTGTACGTACAGTGCACAGAGCAGGGCGAAGGCGCCGTCCAAACAAGTTGCGACGATTTCTAGGGATCCGCCGTCCGCTACATAATGAAGGCATTCGCAAAGGCCTTTGCAAGCCATCCAGTGTCAGAAAAAAAAAAAAATGATTCTGGTAAGTCACTACCTTCTCTGTTCAGACGAGCGGACCGGACAGCGGACTGTCCGAGCGGAACAATTAATTACCACATGTGACGAAAACGGCACTTGCGAGTAGCTCGGAATGGCAGTGACTCGGCGCCTGCCGATCGTGTGCGCACCGAGTAGGAGTGGTGGATGATGCTGGGATGATGCACGGGCCTGCTACTGGCTCTGTAGCTGAGTCACCTCCGCTGCCTCGTGCGGACAGAAGAGAGAAAGTAGAGAAGAAAGAAAAAGAAGAGGGAGAAAAAGCCGTGTGCCGCAGCGTAATTCCGTCTCCTCAACGGTTGGGTCTCGCCACTTCTTTCTCCTCACTGGTTACCTCTCAGCTGGTTAAACGGCGATAGCTACCGAAAGGTGTCTCTGAACGCAACCTAAAGGTAATATACACTCACTGAAAGCAGGAAATGATTACGGTGAAGGTAATTGATTAGTTTTACCACTGTCATGCCATCACCTCGTGCCTCTGTTGAAGGCTGGGTTTGCGGCTTTTAAGAAACACTACATATTGTAACCTAAAGGGGAACACTCCCAGGAATGAGCTTGGTAGCTTATTGTAATGTTGCGTTAAAAAAATAAACGAAAAAATAAAAAGGTGCTATTACAGGATTCGAACAGATGTTTTAATCGTTTATTGCTGAGGTAAGTACTGTCAATCCATTGCGCCACTGAAGCTTTTTTTTTTCTTCTTTGCATGAAATGGTACAAATACGTCAGTAAAAGATCGCGGTTGCAACGAATACGGCATGCTTTAAACCCGCTGTTATTTCTTTTTACAATATTTCGGCTATCTGTCGCCAGGTGACGCTGCTCACAGGACCCTACCGTTGAGGGAACGGAATCACGCTGTGCCGCAACAGCCGTCGTCCACCACCTAAGCGGTGGCGGGTGCAGTGACGGCCTACAACAGATAAAAATTCAGTGGCTGGCAGCACCCCCCAAAAGTGACGGTGACCTACTGTCCCAGCCCTGTAGGGTCAGGAACAGCCACCCTTCACCACCTCCCCCTGCCTCATAATGGCTTTGTCGTTGTTGTAGTGGTTATTTATTGTATATACAAAAGGAAGGAAAAGATATTCGCCAGCCGCGGTATCTGCTATCTGAAGCACCTGAACTGGGGCGGCGGTAATAAAGGGATAGCGAGGAAGAGGTAGAGGAACTCAAATGGGTGAGCGATAGGGAGAAAGAAAAGGGTAGGTAACAATAAAAGAAATATATGCACTATGGTACAGTATACAGTAGTTTGCTTGAGGCCCACCGGCAAATGTCTTAGGTCACTGAGCACTCGGCACATCGGGCGGGCCTCCGCAATAGCTCTGCGTCCAGGCAACTGTTCACTACGCACGCACGTGCACAGTGTACAAAACACTGACGGCCATCGTGGGGCGATCGGCTGTTATTGTCCGAAATAGCACACGCGGAGCGTTTGGCCACAGCGCGCACTATCTGGCGAGGTGAAATAGGCGGGTTATCAAGCCCGCCTGTTTGATATATTCACACAGGCTCAGGTGAGTTCGCTCACGGACGCTCGCACTGCTCGGCGGCCACAGGAGCACAGCTACGCTGTCTGGGATTACCCCCTGCGCTCTGTAAGCCGCCAGAAACTCACGTCGTGGTTCGGCTAGCGCGGCACAGTGCAGTAGAAAATGTTCGAGAGTTCCTACCGCGCCACAGCCGTCACACACGCCACTGGTGGCAAGTCCGTGGCGCATCCTCGTTCCCCAGGCCACACACATCCAATGCGTGCACGAAAGATCATTGCGCGTTGCAGCCGAGTCAGCGAGCGGCCGCTGACACTGTGAATGCGCTCACCTCTTGCGATGCGTGGGTCGGGGTGCTGCGTCCGGAAGTGGTTGTCGATTACCACACGCACGTCCTCCAAAGCGAGTTGCTCGTCGCTCGGAGGGAGTTCATGTGCTGCGGTCGCGAGCTCGTCGGCACGTTCGTTTCCCTCTATGCCGCACTGCCCGGTGATGGAATGCCATCGAATGGCGACAGAGGGACTTCGTACGAGAGCTGGAACTACCGGGAAATGTACCCAGGACGACCACAGTGGTAACACATCGGAGCCGCATGGCGAGTTGTTGGTCCGGGAAAGTCATTGTTGGTAGGGCAGTAGCAGCGAGATGCAGGAACGGCGAAGTCTTTTGAAGAGTGATAGTAGCTTTGCGGCCATGGAAGTTGGTCTTCCACAGAGCGACTGGAAAACGGGCCCGGGAGGGGGTCAGCAGCTGCGGAATCGGTGCCGGTACTACGCCGCGGGCGATTGTAGTTGGTCCGGCCCAGGAGGGCGGTGATTCAAACGCGGCAGCTGGAGCGCACATTCATGGTAGACGATGTGGGCGGCAGGATGCTGGAATTTCTCGGCCAGTTCTTGGAAAATCCGCGGGATGAAAGATGCCATGTCATCACGGTTTTAGCTCTCAACACTGCCAATGGTTGGGACGTTGAAAAGACTATCGAACTTGGGGGCGATACGCCGAGTCTTTAACGCTTCCAATGTCCTGCAATGATTAATGACGTCACATGAAGTGGCGATGTTTTCTTTCGTAATGAAATTGTAAACATCCTCAGCAGTTCCTTTTACAAGGTGGCCAACTTTATCTTCTTCCGTCTTGGTACGGTTAACAGTGCTGCAAATCTTTAGCACTTCTATGTCCATGGTGCACGTCTCACCTGGCCGCTGGGCTCTTTGGATGAGAGTTTGTTCGGCGTTTTTTTTTTTTTACATGACAAGGAGTCCTCGAAGCACTTTCTCAGTCCCTTCATGAAACTATCCCAAGTGGTAAGAGAATCTTGTTGGTTCTCGAACCACGAGACTGCAGTGCCCGCAAGGAAGAAAACGCCTTTCGCCAGTTGCACAAACGCGTCTCAGCGGCTATACTTGCTCGCTCGTTGGTAATGTGTGAGCCACTCTTAAACATCTTCATCAGAGGTTTCAGAAGACGTAAACGGCTCGCTTTGATGCGGGCAGTACCTTGTCTGTTCGGGACAGTCCCGAGCATGTTGATGACTCGTCCCAGACGTCCCCGCAGGCTGGTCGCTTCCTCCCGAGGTATTCATAGTGAGCAACGATGGCGGTATAGCCCGGCCGCGCGTATTGCCAAACCATATCCCGTAGGAGCACTCGAGCAGACGACGCTCCGGCGCGTGATTTGTCGCCAGGTGGTGCATCAGTAGCGGAAATATTTTCAAAAGGAATAAGAGCGTAGTTAAAGGCAGTCGCTCATGTCGGTTCCATGGCGCTTTGTCTTAATATTTAATACTGCTTATCTCTGCACAGAAAACATCTGTTCGAGTCCTATAAGTGTAAATTTTTGTGCAATATTTTAACAATTCATAACATTAAAAATATTACTAACAACTTTTCTATTTTTTTAGGCTTCATTGCGTGATTAATTTGGTTCTTAATAGCCTAAACGCCAGCCGTGAACAGAGCAACGAGGTTACGGTATGACAACAGTTAACACTATGAAATTAACTTCACCATTATCATTTTCTACCCTCAGTGAGTGTATGTTACCTATAGGTTGCGTTCAAGACACTTTTCAGTAATAATCACTGTTTTTACTCACTGAAAGCGCCGTCTACTTCAGTGCTCCTACGGGATATGGTTTGCCAATGCGCAGCCCGGCCAGGCGTCGGCTCTTTCGGATGGCTGATGGGTACAGGATCAATGCACAGCACCTACCACCAAAAATTACGAAGTAGCGATGGGCAAAACTGATTTATTTACAGCTTGGGTAAGGGTACGTCGCAGAACTGTCAGCGAGCGACAGATTCTTCTTCTTTTTCTTTTTTTTTTTCTCTTTTTTTCCCCTTTCTTCTTTTTTTTTTTCTTCTTCTTCTACTTCTCCTTCTTCTTAATCTTCTTCTTGCCTTGTCTGATGGATGCGCGCAACGCGCATCCAGAAAATGAGCAGTGATGAAACTCCACGTGGGACGCTCGGCGGGCATTAGTTCTTTTGATAGGTGTTTCGGAAATGCTGGTGTCAGTAGGTCAAGTGTACTTTTAAGTTCAATACCGAGAGGGTCTTCGGCAGACTTTTCCCTTAGGAGCATCAAGTCTTCTGCCGCCATGCGGTAGAATAGATAGATGGATTTATTGAAAGGAAAAGACAGAGAGGTTAGTCGGAATAATTCAAATCTGGCCTGCTATTCTGCACTGGGGAAGGGGAAGGAGAGAAGAAAGAAGGTCATGATGGGTGACGATGTGGGAGAAGGCATATGAAATACATATACAGACACGGTAGCTTGTTTTACAAGCGCGAATCAAGTCCGCTGGAGCACATGAGGTAGAAATCTAGCGGCGTCCCTGCGCAAGGGCAGCTGTGTGATAGAGGCCTTTGTGTGAAGGCAGTGAGCATGGTTGAAAGGAAGAAGTTGGTGAACATCCTTGTCAAAGGCATATCGCATTCCACTGCGCGCGCTGTCCATCTAACATGAAGTGCCCTAGTCAGAGCAGAAAGGTCAGGAAGGCCGAGGCCCTCTCTGTATCTTGGCTGTTTTATGACGCATATTCGGACTTTATCTGGAGCACTCTGCCATAGGAAGTGGAATATGTGCTTGTCCAGAGTCTTCTTGGCGTCAGTAGGTATGTCCATAATGCTTGTCGTGAGGCTTATCAAGGTGATGAAGAGGGTACGAATGATCGTTGCTTGCGCGGTGAGGGGGCATTTTAATTCTCTCAGATCTTGTATCCTCCTGATCACCTTCTCTTCTGTTTTCTTTCCAGTTGCACATGGAGGCGCCACTCGGTTCAAAGAAGAAGCCCAGCATTCTGGTTTCATGGACTGCTGGGATGTCTGCCACCATGGGGGTGCTGTTGTCGAGGTGCATTTCAGAGCTCTTTCTTTTATTCTGGCGCGCCGCACTAGAGACGTCTGAGAGACACACTATTTTTTTTATTTTTCCAGTGGTTGGAATGGTTGCAAATGATAGCGGGATATGCCTGGAAAATCCCTGGGCGATTATTCGCCCATCGTTTGAAAATGCGTAAGCGACTGGTATGTTTTGAAGGAGTTCTTGGATGTCTGACATTCATATGCCCTTCACGTTCATCATTTGGGGCACTTCTTTTTACCGCACCACCAGCATCGCACATACCCGATCAGATACTAAGCCCGCGTGCCTCCGCTCTTCAACTTCTTCATCTTCATACCAGTGCTTCTGAGCGCAACGTATCAATATATTCTAATAGGGCGTCATACGCCGGGTCAGAAAGGTTTGCCAAAAGCTTGATCGTAGCCTTGTCCCTGCCCAGAGCGGTATCACGCATCATTATATAGCAAGAGCTGCCCACAGATCATGGAGATGGAACAAACGATCCGTATCCGGATTGTCTCTTCCTGCATACAGATAGCTGCCGCCGCTTCTGCGCCAACACCGACAGCAAAACAATCACCGAAGAACAACGGGAGCAATTCGTATTGATTCCATGCGTAACCATGTTTCAGCTATCGCTTCACACTAGGTTTAACCGAAGCTAGACCACAGTCATTTTTGTCATTATATATTTAAAAAGTTACAGTGATGAATAGCAGATCAAAGTACCGTGACGAGCTAAACGCAAGGGATGAAACCAATTTTTACCGCTGAAGAAAATTAAATACTGCAGCGTGAACAATTACAAGTCAGTTGGTACGCTTATGTAAGTTTTCAGATATGACAGTGATGGACTGATTGTGTGCGCTGGCATTTTGCGGCATTCAGAGAGTGAGCCTTGTTTTTATTTGTGAGGATGTTTAATGGTTGACTGGTACATGTTCTCATTTTGACAGCAATGTCGTAATTGTTGTGCTGGACAGACCTGCAGTTTGTATTGCATTCTATAAAATTTTTGTGCGATCACTGCAGAATCTGCACTGGAGAAATGCGAAAGCCTGCGCGTTTCGGTTTTGACCGGGAGATGTCGCAGTGGGACTCCACGAGTGACAGATACCACGCCTTTCCTTTCCTGTAAACCAATTATAGAACACCGGTGAACGTTGATGCCTTCAACGGAACGCTGGTTGTGTTCGGCAAGGGACGTGCGATGTACCGTGTGCGGCAGCAACGCTCTGGCTTTCGCATTTCTTCACTGCAGATTGTACAGCGCTGTTAGAATTTTTCAGCCTGCAGTTGGATCATTGTCCCTCTTTCTAACCATTCCCACTTGTTTGTGCACGCAAATGGCGCCCTTTCCTCCACATTCAAACATTTCTAATGTCCCGAGACCGGAAGTCTTGTACCACTCGTGGCCCCCTTTGGACGTCGACTTGCCGCTCCCGGCTATTTCGATGTCTTATTGACTTCATTGGCTCTGGTTATTTAGCTAATTAACCCACATCAACCATTTTGTCACTTGCAAACCTTTCCTTGACGCTCTTTCTGAAGGTACAACTAATAATAATTGGTTCACAGGAAGGGAAAGGCGCAGTATCCGTCACACTTGTTTCTGTGGGCACCTGAACCGCGCCGTATGGTAAGGGAGGAAGGTGGGAGTGAAAGTGGCAAGAGGAGCCGTAGTAGAGGGCTTCGGAGTAATTTCGACCACCTGGGGACCTTTAACGTGCACTGACATTGCACAGCACACGGATGTTTTCGCCTCTATCGAAACGCAGCCGCCGGCGGTCGGGATCGAACCCTGGTACTCCAGCACAGTAGTCAGGCGCCTTACCACTGCACCACCGCGACTGGGCTATTGATGGTGCCACTATTTTATTTCGAAAGCATTACTGCTAGCACTTCGAGCCTTTGGCGTGTCGTGGCGCCTCCATATATGACCTTTCACGTGACCGTGTGACGTCACGCCGGACCGAAAGACGGGGCCCCAGCTCGCGCCATCGGATGTTGGCGGCGAGTCCATACACGGCGCTGTGTCGCAGCCGAGAGAAGGTTGTTGTTGAAAACCTTTATTTCCACCGAGAAGAAGCTCCGTTTCGGGCTCCCCGGCACGCAGGCCTGATGGAGCCTTACACAGGAGCCTCGCGAACTAAGGTCTGGTGAATATGCATTGTTGCTTCACGGCCTCAGCCGCCAGGCGGATGGCTTGCTGCTGCTGAGCGGGGTCCTCGCTTCGCAGCAGGGTCTCCCAGGCGTCTCTATCTATACTTTCTTTAGCTCCTGGGCTGTTGTTACATTCCCAAATAATATGATCTAGAGTGCCCCATCTCCCACATGTTATGCAATGTAGATCCTTTTCATCTTTTGAAATTGTTGCATATACCCAAGAGGGACTAATATGATTGCCCCCTTGTAGTCTCCTCCATGCAATTGCCTCCCCGTTTCCGAGAGAAGGCGCTCGCTGTTTGTGACGTCACGCTAGGAGGATAAATGGGGCTGCATTTGCACTCCCCTGATGGGGCTAGGACAAGTAGGCCACCGCCGCTTGCGGCGGGGGCTAGCCTGCTACCGAATTTTTAATCTGTTGTAGGCCGTCATTGCACCCGCCATCACTTCGGTGGTGAACGACGGCTGTTGTTGCGGCGCGCGTCTTTCTCTCCCTCTTCTTTTTATTTCTTCTCTCTTTGCTCTCCGCACGAGGCAGCGGAGGTGGCTCTCGGCGGCTGCGTTTCGATGGAGGCGAAACGAAGAGGCGTCCGTGTGCTGTGCGATGTCAGCGCACGTTAAAGATCCCCAGGTGGTCGAAATTACTCCCAAGCCCTCCACTACGGCTCCTCTTTCTCTCTTTCCACTTTCACTCCCACCTTCCTCCCTTCCCTTACGGCGAGGTTTCGGTGTCCACAGAAAACAAGTGAGACAGTTACCGCGTCTTTCCCTTCCTATAAATAAATAAATAAATAAATCAGTGGAGGTGGCTCAGCTACAGAGCCAGTAGCAGGCCCGTGCATTTTAACGCGGTAGCGTTAAGGAGCTCGTGTCGCAGAAAAGCCGGTGTCGTCGGCGTCGGCGGCGTTGGCCGTGAGCGATAAATCCCGGCATGCACTTCATAAATAAAAAGCAACTTCCAAGATGGGCTGGGTGGGAATCGAACCACGGTCTCCGGAGTGTGAGACGGAGACGCTACCACTCAACCACGAGTTTTTTTTTTTCTTTATTGCCGACTTGGACATTCAAAACAAGACGATGAACAATAAAACGTGCCAGCACACTTTCGCGTGACACGGCGGGTTAAAACTTTTTCAGTTTTACCAAACTGTCAAGCACATGAATCCATTGTGGCTGTTCGGGGAGTGTCATATGCACTTTCTTTCCGTACAAAAAGGAGGGCTTGGTCTGGCGCATTTATTTTTGCGACAAGTTGTCTCGCGTTTCATGTACCTTCGTGACCAAAATGATGTCTTCCTCAGAACAATAATCCAAGTTCGGCTTGGTCGACTCCTTCCTAATTTTCTTCTCAGTTCGTGTCTCAATGTAGGTGGTACAGTAAGAGGGTACTTGCGAGAAGTGGTGCTCGCGTACAGATTGCTGCATGTGCGCTTTTCCATGGAGTATTTGTGCAATGTTAAGCGGAAAAAATTGTATGCGGACCTAGTGGACACAATGCTTCCTGTACCGATATACCGTTTGTCGCACTGTCCAGGCCCAGGAGATGATGTACTCAAGAGAGTTAAGAAGATGCCAATATCACCACCAGTCAAATCATTTTTCTTTAAACTCCACTCTAGCACATTATCAGTCAAAACATGGATGCACGCTGAAGGCCTGTTCGTCCCTTGGTCAACAAACTGTTTCTTGTGTAACAGACCAGAGACGATAGAACACGCATTTTTGGACTGTTGGGATGCCATTTTTTTCTGGGATGTGCTTCAGAGAACTTTAAAAAAAGAGCTACCTCTAGATGCATATGGCATATACGATTTTTACCTTTTCCTAATACATAGGAGTTTCCCTTTGATACAATAATGCTCCTGGGCCTCCACAGCTTGTGGAAAACCAGAATGCAGTTTAACAATGCAGATATACAAGTCAATCCTGTACGAGAACATTTCATACGCAGTGTTGTACGGTTCGCTCAGCCACGAGTTCGATGCTTGAAAGCGGTACAAAAGCGCTTCTAGTGAATGCGGTGTTGCCTTAGAAACGTGCCGTAGAACGTTATACTGCGGTGTATATCGGTAATTATGAGCATGTTACTTACAGAAGTCGCAGTTACACGAGTAGCGAAGTACGTTTCCGCTACAATTCTTCTGCGCTCTGCGCATATGCAGAGCCATCTTGCGGCAAACACAGAAGAACCCCTCCTCGCAATGTGCGGCGCTGCCCCGACACGTGGCGCGCCACTCGCCCCTGACGTTTCGCCGTGCACCCTCACGGGTTGTAGAATCAAGCGTCTTTCCTTTCTTTAGATCACGATCTTCGCTCACCCGCTTCTCCCTTTCGGGCCGCGCGGGTACCGGTGCGAGGATGCCCCAATACCCTTGCGTTTAATAAGTTTTCTCGCTCTTTCCCCTTCCAACATCCAGCGTGCGTCACTCGAACAGTGGTGTTTAGGCGACGCGGCTCCTCTTTCCGCTCACAGCGCGATTGCTAGGTGCAGCGTCTGATGCCGGACGCCTCTGACGTGATCTCTGCGCCGTAGCGCTTCCGCTGGGAAAGCGTCCCCTGCGATGTGTGCCGAGCTGCTTCCGAGGAGTCATGCTTCTGCGTGGTGCTCCCAAGCGAGATAGAGGACGATCCCATCAAGGCGTCAGCCCCGTGATCGCGTCCGCCTTCATGGCGCGTCGCTGCCCGGCTTTCTCCCTCGGACATACTCAGTGCGTGTGAACGCTAAAGGAACACGGGAGCAAGAAACGTTGTTGTGTGCACAACACAGTGCGATAATGTAGATTGTGAGAAGCACTTGTTTGAACAAATAATTAGAAAAAAGTTGTACAGTGCACTTAGAAGTGTTGAGTATGAAAACTATGTCTTTGTGTGACTCAAGAGCATACCGAGCGAATGAGTGGGCGGTGCGAACGAGGTGCAAAACGCTATCGCGTTCCACTCTTGAAGGCGAAGCTTAAGCGTCCTCCAAATTTTTCTCTTCCTTCTTCCTACAGCCACAACAACAACAACAATGACCAGAGGTCGTCGGCAAGACTATACGGCACACATTTTAAAGATCGACTCGACTATCAATGCGTACATTAACCCAACTAACTATTCAGTACCGGTCCGAACCTCGGACCTTAGAATGAACGCCATATTGGATTGCCAAGGCGGCGCACCACCATGACGAACACTGCTTCGGACTTGGAGGAATTTGCAGCCCTGGACAAACCGACAGAAATCGCCAAACATGAGAAGAGATTACGCCCTTAAAAACGGGAGCAAACGAATGCTAGCTGCAGTATAACAATTCAGTTTTAATGCAATATTCGGGATGTAGAGTCGCAAAGCGACATCGGCTATGCGATACGCCGTAGTGGAGGCTCCGGAAATTTCGGGCATAAATAATTAGTTCACAGGAAGGGAAAGGCGAACGCTTGGTCACCCGCAGCTAATGCTTTCGCTCAATATTTGGTTTAGCAGCGTTGAACTCTTGTAATTTTTTTTCTCAGTGCTGGCTAAACAGTCGAAATTCGAGAACATTGACGTATCTGTCACACTTGTTTCTGTCGACAGCTGAACCGCGCCGTAAGGGAAGAGAAACTGAAAGTGGAAAGGGAGAAAGAGCAGTCTGAGTGGAGGACTACGTTGCAATTTCTACCACCTGAGGATCTTTAACGTGCACTGACTTCGCATAGCACACGGAAGCCTCTTCGCTCTGCCTCCATCAATATGCAGCCGCCTGCAGTCGGCGACTGCGTTTCGATGGAGGTGAAACGAAGTGGCGTCCATGTGCTGGTGGAGGTGGTTAAAACTCTTACTGTCAAAAAATGTAGAGGGGGCAAACCCCAACCCTTTACATGGTACGAAGCAGCCCTTAGGGGGCCGCCCTTACAGAGCAAAAGACAGCCCTTTGAGAGCTATTCGATTCAGGGTGTTGGTGATGACCCAGCGCTGCTCTGTAGCAGTGGAGCTGGCCAGATGAGTCTCCCAGTATGACTGCTGTGGTTTGGAACGGAAGATGTGAGAAGGTAGTTCATGTCAGGAGGACGTGAAGAAAGTCTCCCGGTTTCCCGCAGAGCTTACAGGAGGACAGGGACTGATCTGGGTATCGGGCATGAAGGAGAATATGGTAGGGAGCAGTACGTGTCAGGAGTCAGCGCCAGTGGGTGGCCTCGGTTAGGGCTAGGGAGGGAGCCGACGGTTCGTAAACATGCAGACTATCACGGTAGTAGGTAAGGATATATCTGAAGGTAAGCAGACGCTCCTGGGCTGGCGGAGGGGATCCGACTCCTTTCCGGAAAGTGAGACCTCGGGTGAGGGAGTGGACCTCCCCGTTACCCAGGAGGCCTGCGTGAGCTGGGGTATGGGATGCCAAGAGCGCAGAAGCCGAGCCGTGGTGCAGGATACCAGGCCATCGGCGAAATTTGATAGCGCTGATTTTGAGTCGGAGAGAATTTTGGTAGCAGAGGTAGAGATGAGAGCGAGCGCAATGGCTGCCTCCTGTGCAATTTCGGAGGAGTCTGGGGTGATAGAGCCTGATGCGAGTTATCGGGGCTGATTCTTAGCGACGGCGAGTACCATTCGTGAGCCCGACGAGTACTCTGCCGCCTCCACGTAGGCTACTTCGGAACTGTCGCCGTACTCCTTGTGCAGGGCTTTGGCGCGGGTTGCTCTGCGTTCCCCGTCGGGCTCGGGATGCATGTGCTTTGGGATAGGAGGAATGATGAGATGGGAACGTAGGTCTGGAGGTAGGGGAACCCTCTGGGGAGGATGAATGACCGGGGTCATGCCTAGCTGGGAGAGCAGAATGCGGCCTACCGCGGTACCCGACAGCCGAGTCAGTTGTGCTGTATAGGGTCGCTTCTGCCAGCTCCTCAAATGTGTTGTGCGTACCGAGGTTGAGAAGCCGGGTAGTGGAGGTGCTGGGAGGGGGGAGGAGGGGTAGACGGAGGGCGACCTTTGTCCCGCATGAGACTAATGGCTTGCTGGCTTTGGGCCTCGAGAGCTTGAATGGTGTCTCCGTGCGCGCCGTGGGAGTGAATGATGAGGCCCAAGATGCGAATTTTGGAGACTAGGGGAATGGGGTGATGACCTAGCATGAGTGAGATAGGTTGTTTGGCGGGGTCGTGTGGCCTGGGGCGGTATAGGAAGAGTTCTGATTTGGAAGAAGAGCAGGCTAAGCCGCGCGAGCGAACCTACGAGTCGATTATGTTGAGGGCCGATTTTAAGTTGTGTTCAATATCGCCATCACTGCCTCGGTTAGTCCAGAAAGTGATGTCATCTGTGTATGAGCTGAAATGTATGTCGGGGACATGGGCGAGTTGGTGGTTGAGTTGGAGAAGGGCTATATTGATGAGGATAGGAGACAGAGCAGCACCCTGAGGCGTCCCCCGCGCTCCCAGTGAGACACCAGACAGCTGGTGGTCGTCCAGGTTGAGTGTGGCTGTGCTTTCGGACAGGAAGTCGCGGATGTAGTTGTACATTCGCAGGCCTACGTCAAGGGCGTGGAGGCCTTCTAGGATGATTGCGGGGGTAACGTTGTCAAATGCTTTGGTTAGATCGGCGCCAATGATAGCTTCGGTATCGCCCGTTGAGAGTCAAGAATGTGATGTTTAAGTTGTAGAAAGACGTCCTGAGTGGACAAGCCCGGGCGGAAACCAAATACGCACGAAAGCATGAGGTTGCTGTTCTCTAGATACTGGCGGAGACGGGTCTGGAGAACATGCTCCACGAGCTTGCCTACACAGGACGTTAGGGAAATGGGACGCAGGATAGCAAGGTGAAGAGGTTTGCCAGATTTCAGAATGAAGACTACATTGGCGTCCTTCCACTGAAGTGGGAGGGCACCGCCAACCCAGCATTCGTTGAAATAGTTGGTTAGGGCTGTGATAGAAGGGGAATTGAAGTTGCGGAGTGTCTTGTTATGCACTCTGTCGGGGCCAGGAGCTGAGGACGTGTTGAGACGCTGAAGTTCTGCCATGACTTCCGCCTCGGTGATGGGTTGGTCCAGGATGTCGTTAGGTGAGCCTGCGTAGTCGGGGTGTGTGGAATTCTGTGCAGAAGAGCTGGAATTCACTGCCCGGTGATGTACATACGCTCGTTGTCATTAGAATACTTTTTGAGCATGGTTTGAAATTCCTGATTATGCTGTTTATTGTTATGCTGATGTATGGCGTGTGCTGTTTTGGCTGTTGATCGTTTGATTGCTGCTTACTCCTGACTCTGCCGCTAACTCACTGTACTTTTTTTATTGCTGCTGACAGTTGATTACGCTGTACTTTTCCCCACTCCTGAAATAGCCACTGACGGGGCTGCAGTATATATAAATAAAATAAATAAAAGCGCGGTGTAGCCGTTTGGTTCAGTGTTATAGAATGTAATGTAATATCGAATATTTTTGTCCTACTCAAGCAGATATTTAACAACAAAACAGCAAAAAGTTGGTACGCTCGGCCGTCTTCCACAAAGACTTCTTACTGACGAAAGGAATACCGATTTGTATACTGCTGATGGTCGTGCATAATAGCAATAATAATAATAATAATAATAATAATAATAATAATAATAATAATAA
>JAJIZL010015367.1:24541-39438 GCA_023969395.1 Amblyomma maculatum | reverse complement strand
AATAATAATAATAATAATAATAATAATAATAATAATAATAATAATAATAATAATAATAATAATAATAATAATAATAATAATAATAATAATAATAAGTGGTTCACATGAAGAGAAAGACGCAGTATCTGTCACACTTGTTTCTGTGGACACCTGAACCGCGCCATGAGGGAAGGGAGGAAGGTGGGAGTTAAAGTGGAAAGAGAAAATTAGGAGCCGTAGTTGAGGGCTACGGAGTAATTTCGACCACCTGGGGATCTTTAACGTGCGCTGACAGGGTGTGGATGTTCCTGGCCCTACGCGGCTGGAACTGGTAGGTCAACGCCACTTGCGGCGAGGGCTTGCCTGCCACAGAATTTTTATCTGTTGTAGGCTGTCGTTCCACCCGTCACCGCTTAGGTGGTGGACGACGGCTGTTGCGGCGCGCGTCTTTCTCTCCCACTTCTTTTTCTTCTCTACTTTCTCTCTTCTGTCCGCACAAGGCAGTGGAGGTGGCTCAGCTACAGAGCCAGTGGCAGGCCCGTGCATTTTCTTTTCCTTCTTCCGACAGTTCTTTTCCTTCTTCCGACAGCCACAACAACAACGGGCGCTGACATCGCACAGCACACGGACGCCTCTCCGTTTCGCCTCCATCGAAACGCAGCCGCCGCGATCGAGATCGAACCCGGGTACTCCGGCACAGTAGTCTGGCCTCTTACCACTGCACCACCCCAACGGGGCATACATTTCCGTAAAAGAGCGTTAGACGAAAACCGAAGATGAACGATTGATTACTGAAAACACACGTTTCGCCTTAACATCGTTCAGCCCACAGCTCGCCGATCCGACATCATCTAACACCATCGCAAAAATTCATTGAATTTACATTCTCATGCGCGAAATCAAAAGGTAGAAGACGGTCATGTACTTTTCACACGTAAAGAATAGACATAACAATTAAACACCAGCGCGTCAGACGGCTTATGAACTGCTGTTTGCAGTTCCTAACTTCTCTGGGGGACTGCGCGTGGAAATCGCGTCAACGAAGGAACAATGCGCTTCGGATAACTGTAGAACAACACTCTGGAGCAACCAAAACATGGGAGCCATGATGCAGCATACGTGTACATTCATAGGTATTAATACGCATGGGACCTCCAATACGCATGGGACCTCGCTCGCACCAATTGGCTAAAAAGGTGCGAATCCCTCAAAGGTCGCCTAGACATCAAGACTGCGTGGAACCTTCCCCGATGCCTAATTGATCCACCGAAATCGAAGAGTGAACAGTGTAGAAATTTCCATCGAGCCTTACACAACTTTCAATGCACGGATAACGAACTCGTGGATGAACTCACGCGTCGCTATATCTGGACTTCGAGAGACGCAGAACCCTCAAATCTAGAATACCAGGGAGAACCGAACGAAGACCTAGATAAAGACTTCACTTTAGAAGAAATCATAGCAGCACTAGCAGATATGAGCCGAGGTACAGCCCCGGGACAAGACAAAATTACAGTCGGACTTCTAACCAACCTCGGTACGGAGGCACTGCAGCAACTTACGATTTACGTTAACGAATGCTGGCGCATCGGCACCATTCCACAGGCATGGAAAACAGCCAATGTACACTTTATTCCCAAACCCGGCAAGAAAATCAGCATTGGAAACCTACGCCCCATATCCCTCACGTCGTGCGCAGGCAAACTCATGGAAAAGGTAGTCCACGCGCGTCTCTCCAACTATTTAGAGAACAACGAGCTACTGCCACACACGATGTTTGGATTCAGAGCACATCTGTCCAACCATGATGTGCTTCTGCAACTCAAACGTGAAGTCATTGATCCATCACGCAGAAACAGTGGTCGAGCACTTCTATCCCTCGACCTCAAAGGAACGTTTGACAACGTCAAACACTCCACAATCCTCCAGAACCTCCAGACCACGAACTGTGGCCAGCGAGTCTACTCATACATCTATGATTTCCTTAGATCGTCAGCGTACAGGGAGCGTCGTATGCCTTGTATGTGATTAAGAAGGGGCGGAAGATTTCGGAGTGCAATGTTGAACAGAAGTGGGGATAATACTGCCCCTTGCGGAGTGCCTCTTGTGCCCATCTTCACTTGCGTTGTTTGTTTTGTGCCGATGCTGATGTTAACCGTTCTGTCTATAACCATCTGGACAACCACGCGGTAGTATGAGAATGATTGAATAAAAACTACAAACAGCGACAACAACAGTTCAGAATTATGTACGAGCGTGTGGACTAACCTGCTCTCCCGGAAAATGTGAATTCCTTGTCTTCCGCCAGCACAAAACTCAGGCCACGACCGACATCCACGTTGACAACTCACCCATCAAGGAAGTTCAGACCGTCAAGATACTGGTACTGTACATCAATAACAAAGGCAACAACCACCTCGCCATCCAAAATCTCCGCCTCGTGAGCGAGCAAGTCGCCAGGATGATCGCCAGAATAACGACGCGGAAATCAGAGATGAGCGAAGAAGATACTCTACGACTGGTGCAGGCCTTCGTCGTGAGCCGCATCGTCTATGCAGCACCCTACCTCCGTCTCAAAACGTTTGACATCAAGAACCTCGATGTCATAATCAGAACAGCCTACAAGAAGGCCCTGGGCCTCCCTCTTATGACATCGACGGACCGGCTTTTATGACTGTGCGTCCACAACACGGTAGACGAGCTGATAGAGGCACACCTCACGGCGCAGGTGGTACGACTCTCCACGACTCTGACTGGCCGACAAGTCTTGAACGACTTGAGCATCAATTGCCCCCGACAGCTAGACCCTAAAAGCGACATCCCAGCCTCATGGAAAGAGAACTCCATTGCCGAGGAATATGCACCCCGATTTTCACCAGCCAAGACGGCAAGCACGAGCGGAAGCTATAAAAAGGCACTGCGGTGGGCGCGAGGGCGTGTTCTATGTCGATGCTGCGGGTCCTGAACGGGGAAGGGTGGCCGTTGCGGTTGTGCACCAAAATCAAACAGTGAATGGACTGATAATGCCCAGCCAAGACACACTGGCTGCGGAAGAAGTGGAGATTGCCATAGCTACAACACACACTACCTCAGATTACATTCTTACAGATTCACAGACAGCATATCGCAATTACCTCAGGGGCAGGATTGAACCGCTAGCAGCTAAAATCCTGCAAGATATTTACACCCGTGGCTACCAACCCACGCATAAACACTTAGTATGGGTACCAGGTCACCAGGCCATCCCAGGGAACGAGAGCGCACATGCCTCAGCCCGAGCATTTCTCCCCGCGGGCACCCAATACGGATCTCGTGGAACCTCCTACCCCATTGCTAATCTATACTGAAATACTTCAGCACTTAAGATCGTGCTTAAGATTATCTCGCCGGGTCTACCCTCCACCGGCAAAGACACTCGACAAAGGGGATGAGGTACACCTCCGCAAGCTACAGACCAACACTTTTAACAACCCACGAAGACTACACGCAATAGATCCAGAGTCATTTGACTCACAATGCGAATTCTGCGGGTAGAAGATGGACCTGTACCATATGGTGTGGGCATGCCAGCGAAATCAAACTATCGCTATTAATAACCAACCAACGCAGGAGGGGTGGGAGGCAGCTCTAACCAGCTCGGACGTAAGGGGTCAAAAAGAACTCGTCGAAAGAGCGCCGACAGAAGCCTAAGTCAAAGGGGTTCCGGACTGAGGACTCCAACACCCGCTACAACATCCTAAACATTTTCATTAAAATATTTTTACCACCACCACATAGGTATTAACGACAGGATTGAAGAACACGTGCACAGAAACACTCATTCAACGCGCGACGCCCGCGTGGCCTGCCGTCCCCAAGCCGGGCGCGTCGACAGATGGTGCCTTATGTCAAGAGTTGGAGCGCACCGGTAGCCTTCGTGCGAGGGTAAAAAAATTCAACCGTTTACCTATGGGACGCTGCTATGTATGGTAGGTGGCGAGAACACCCGCCATGCTGGTGTGAGCGGTCGCATCGACGAAGCAGGAGACGAGTAGCGCACATCGGCATTTCGGAGCTTCAGCATTCACATTTCTGCGCTCTGAAAGTGCCTGACTGAAAGAGAAAAGCCTTTCAGCAGCAGTTAAAAGTCATTCGGTCAGAAACTACCAGAACTTATGCGCCTGAACAGGTTGGCCGAGGACTACAAGCCTGATTACAATTAGTGTGTAACTTGCGTGGTACAGAGAGGAGGTGGCCCACTGGCCGCGAGGGCGGTGAAGCAAGCAATACCGGACAGCTTTCTATCTGCTTGTTATCCTTGAATGATTTCTACAGACGGGCTACCGTTACGGGAGCTTGTCTCTAGAAATCATTATCCCGTAGTTTCATTAAGCATCATTGTGTAGTTTCGTAAATCATTAATACCGTCGTTTGAGCAGCGAAAGCAAGCGAATGTAACCATTTCATAGCACTTTTAAGAGGAATGCTTATCGCGCTACGTTTGTTTGGCTACCGATTATGCTTGGCCGACTACTGCGCAAAGCTCCTCCACTGGCATTCTATTCTATAAAGATACACTACCCCTTTCTCATCCATTTTGTCTAATGGGCCATTGTTCTCAGGCAACATATCCGCAGCGTTGAAGCGTCCGTAGCATCGGCTATTTAGCGACTGGATTTCAGCATTAGCTGCATAACTCAGCCACCGAACTGCCGGTGCGAGCAGCGAGTGGCGATGGCTATCGTCGACGGGAGGATCTGCTATACTGGAATTTCTGTACCTGGCTGCTAGCTGCGTTCGTCTTCATGATGACGCCCGGCCAGTTGAAACAAAAATTGGACTGTTGATCCTCATGGAATAGTGACCTTACGGAAAAATGGCCCATAATGACCACAGAGAAAATTGCTTTTATAAACATTTACTTTATAGGCCTTTTTGTTGTCGCAAAATTTGCTTATTTTAAGGAATGGCCGCTGTTCCCATGACCACATTTACATTTATTATCGGTAAGAAAAGCTTGCGGGATGCGTGCTTTAGAAATCAAAACAAAAACTATATGTAGTGTTGCTTCACTAAAACTAAGTTGACAATCAATTATTTAGGCATCGTTGCCTTCAAACTGGGCGTCGTCTATATTCTTTCATACCTTCATAAATTTCATGTGACTGCGCCGAAATAGTTTTTTCTTTTTCGCAAGATAGTATCTCGTAAATATTTGTCGCAAATAATATTATGAGCTTGTTAACCAACGGTTGCTTGTTGCACGGGTATTCAGTTCTTCCTGACCCTTCTCTACCGACAAAGCGTTCGGAGCTCGCACTAATGGCTTCCAAAACGAAACACTTTCGATTGGGGCTAAAAATCGAAAACCGCTCGTCTTCGTCCGACAGAAAGAATTGCAATTGAAACAGCTGACAGTGACACGCACGTATTCCAGCGCTGTTAATCATTTTTATCTTCTGTTAATTATCTGTTTTCGGATGTTATTCTATTGTTAATTCGAACAAAAAAGTAAAAAAAAAATATTTCGTTAGCCGCGGCACTTGTTAGCACTTGAACTGCGACCGGCGGAACTGAAACGAACAGGGAGGCGATAGAGAGGGGAAGGAAATAAGGTTCAGTTTGTGGTATTTAACGTCCCAAAGCAACTCAGGCTGAGAGATGCCGTAGTGGAGGGCTCCGGAAATTTTGGTCTCTTGGGGTTCTTTAACGTGCACTGACATCGCACAGCACAAGGGTGTCTTGCTTCTCGCCTCCATCGAAAAGCGGCCGCCGCGGCCGGGATTTGATCTCGCGTCCTTGGACATAGAAGTCGAGCGCCCTAAAGACTGCACCACCGCGGCGGGGCAAAAGAAGAAAAGGGGCCGAATGGAAGAAAGGACAGGGGCAGGGTACGTAAAAAAAAGGTGTACAAAATATGTCTTTAAAAAATCTAAAAGATCTGTAAAGATAGCGCATCGCCCACCTGCTATTGGATCAATTGAGCTGCTTAGACGCTTTTTGGTCTTTGAAAATGCATTGTGCGCGAAAAAGACTGAGTAGTACGTGCGCTTTCTGGTGGTGGTGGTGGTAGTGGTTGATTTTTTTTTTTTTTTAATAATCAAAAAGAAGGAAAAAAGTACTGCCGGCCGCGGCAACTGCTATCTAAAAAACTGAAGCACTTGAGCTGCGGCCGGCGGGAAGGAAAAGGGGATAGGGAGAGGATAGCGAGGGGAAGTAGAGAGGGGAGCGATAGGAAGAAAGGACAGGGGGAGCTTTGTACATTATTTACAAATGCGCAGTACGCCCTGGCGCCCCCGTTGCTACTATCGCGTCCCCATATACCGGAGAGGAGGAGTGGCGTTACGCGCTCCGATTTCGAGGCTATTTTCCTCCTCGCCGCGGAAACGGAAACGGTAGGGGAACAACGGCTCTGGACTGCCAAGCGAGGCGGTCGCGAGTACACGTAGCGTTTTGCCATCTGCTATACTGTCGTGAAATTGTCGAAAGTGAATTTCAGCCTCACAGCAAGATTGTTCTGCAGATCTCGCGATGGAAGGACGAGCACAGCGTCCACAAGTTTAGTGAAGGGTTCGGGTAAGTGAATGCATGGTACTTTTGTATGCAGAAACACTGCGACTGTGGCTTTTCGGACTTGATTTGCACGCCAAATAATGTGCCATATGACATAATATTGGGCGTGTCCGAATGTACATATTACTGTTGAAAACATTGCGGTGCGCAATATATGCAAATATACCTTCGCGTGATGTTTGCAAAAATATATCCCCCCCCCCCCCTCATCTCTGAACAGGCTGCATGCCGCAAGTGCCACTACACACGCCACTATTACGCTGATATCCTGATGTCTCGTTTTTGTTTCAGCAGGGCAGGAAGAGGAATTAGCATCAGGTCAGCCGAGCTGGGACTACGAAGAAGCGCTGTGTTGTTGTTGTTTTTTTTTTGTTTTTTTTTTACAACATGCAGTCACCGGCGTGCCATTCAGGTCCATCCAGTCACGAGATTTTGCGTGACTGGTTTGGTGTTGCTTATCATAAAAGAACCGGAAGTGTACATCAGGGCCGGTTGTCACAGAAAAAAGCGACACTTCCTCGTAGCTTCCGCTCGGCTAATTCAATGCTGATTCCTTCTCTTCCGGGCTGAAAGCAAGAACGGAGGCACTAGGGAATCAGCGCAAATGTAACGTGTTTACTCCCACTTGCGGCGTGCCACCTGTTTGTGAGGTGGAGGCTGCGACAGAGTTTTGCAGACACCACGCGAAGGTAAACTATTATGCGCACTGCAAATATTCTGATAGTGCATCGCATATTATTCATCGAACTGGAAAAATCACAGCCATATACTGTTTTTGCATACAAAGGTACTATGCTCTTACCCGCACCATTCGCTTCACTTGTGGGCGCTGTGCTTCCCCCTGCCAGCGCGAGATGTACAGAACGTTCTTGCTTTGAGGCTGGAATTCACTTTAGACGACTTTACGAGCAGTCAGTCGCGAAAATTTTAAATAAACATAAAAGCGCAAGTGTTACGTATACTCGCGGCTGCCACGTTTGGAAGCCCAGAACCGTCGTTTCGCTGCTGCGTCTATAGATGGCGCTACAGCACTGTCCTAATTAAAGTCCCGTCCTAATGGCGGCGTTCAATTTAACTTCCGTGTTCTGGTTTATACACGTAAAGCATGCACATTCTTCAGTTGATTAAAAATTGCGTAATTCAACATACGTAATGTCAAAAAATAATTCGTTGTAGGCACTTAGATCTATCTTATGTGCGGTAAGGCGAAAGCCTTTCCTGCGACTTTTTGCACTCGTTTGCTCCTGTTTCTCCTTTCCCCACGTTTTTGCACTTTGACGTAGTTCGCACAAATTCGACGTCCGTGGCTGTTCTGACGTCTGCAGACTACATCGATGTTCTTGGCTATTTTGGCGTCTAATAGACTTTTAGCTCTAATTAATTAACTAATTATTCTACATCAACAAAATTTTCCACGTGTACTTTTTCACCCTCTACCTCACGCAACCATTCCTTTGCTCAACAATCAATTCATTTCTCGGCCATGATGGTGTGACACCCCGCGTGGACGCACAAATCTTGTCACACTCATGAGCTTATGAAAAGTTTTGACTTAATAAATTAGAAGCTTTCACTCACTCCGAAAGCGCTTCTGCCGAAACGAAGAGACATCGCAGTTTCTTCACACTATAAGGAGCAGGCAACTACAGACTTTTTAAAACTCTATTATGCGAAACCTGCTACCGATAGCCGTTGGCCCTTCCCTCTCCTCTTTTCTTCTACCTGTTTTCTACCCATGACATTTGGTTTTGGTTCGAGTTATGCAATCTTTGGGATGTTCTCGGCATTCGAAAGAGTCGCCCACAACCTCCGCATCCTTGTACTCAGCAATCCTTCGGTACGATGCTCTATTTGGGGTAAACTGCGATTCACCGCAGCTCGACGGGCTTCTCGAATTTTGTGGACTGTCCATGGGGACGTTAGAAGCGTCCCGACGTCATGTGTAGAAGCGCGCATTTCATTCGAGACCACCGTCGCTTTAGAAGCCGCACGTGGGTGGTTTAGCCGTGTGCCTTGAACGGCGCTTGCAAGCTGAGCAGCCGTGTGAAGTTGTCCTCACATATGACTACTGTCTGTCTATTTTTATTCACGTTCTGGCCCGTGCTGCTTGCCTCTTCTTTGTTGGTTACCAGTTTAGATCATCCATACTCATTGGGTGAGTATAGTGGACTTTCTCTTCTATTGCAACCATACAAATACACACACCGCCGCCCTCATCTAAGATTGCTTGTCCGCCGCGCCTGTCACCATCACTCACTGTCAGAGGTCGTCAGCAGGCCATGGGACATTTAAAGTGGCCTACGAATCTCCACCACCTGAACATCTCGCCTGCAGGACACGTCCAGATTCAGATACGATGGTGTTGCGCTGAGACCGGTTGGGGCGTACTCTCAAACCGAAGCATCAGGTACTCGGGCTGCCAAAGCGCTACGAAGTGCCTTCGCGCCACGCGCAGCAAGCAAGCGTTGTAACTTCTGTGAGTGCTTAAACGCGTTCCTTTCATCCTCATACATGTACAAGAAGCCATGTGGAAACCACTGCGTTGTCCAAGGCTGCAGTAAAAACTAGAAGAAACGAAGCAGGTTGCTGAGCGTGCACGACCTGAGTCGATAGCTCCGCCGCGGCGTAGTGTTCAGCCCGAATCATTTCCCACAAGGCTTTAAAAATTACGACCAGCATTGATTATAAATTGGTGTGTTACACGAAAGATTTACGAGCCAAGTACGAAGGCACCAGTTAGTAATTCATTTGAAGCGATCGACCTAACTGCGTGCCCGTTACACACTTATTATTCACGGACAGCGCTGTGCTCGCAGCTTGTCTTTTTCTCCCGAACAAACAGAGACAGAGCGCAACCTTGCATCAGTATTGCTTCTCGCCCACAAAAGAAAAGTACTGCTCGCATTGGTTTACTGTGTATATATATGTTAGCGACATCGATATATGTAGTCTCTCTGACTAAAAACAGTTATTTCCTCACACCCTGGGTAAGGGCAGCGAGGTGTACGAACTCCCTTGTTTCTTTCCTTCTTTCTTTGAAGGCACCCCTTATTCAGAACGAATTCATTTTTTACACCGATGACGACCAAAGATATCGGTTTCTCCTGCGCACTTTATTGATTGTTTGGAAGCCGTCTTTCATAGAAATATACTTCAGCGCACTCTCAAAAAAGAAATACTGCCCATAACTCCTATATGAAATCTGATATTCCCCTTATTCTTGCACTTCATCATACTCCGGGTTCATGCAAGTTACCCGCATGGTAGCCATTGTCTCTCTCGTCTCGGTTCATGCACAACAGCTGTTGTCACCCACTACAAGAGATGGCACACCACGCACCTTTCCGTACGGCGCAGGTAATGCGTGTAACGCCGATATCTGGTTTCCTCTGTACCGCGATAACATGCGTTGCGAAACGGTGTCAACTGAAAATTCGGCCTCGGTAGTATTTCAGGCTCGACTCAACGACTGGCCCACTTCGAGCATCCGCGCTTCTTATCCCGCGACGCGTGACGCACTGTGATGCCAATATCGTCTATGTCAGAACTCCGTCAAGGGCTCCGCGATGGTGCCCTACCTTTTCCGCATTAGGACTACAGACTCCCTTCAAGAAAGCACGCTACCGCAAGGCGACTTTGCCGCAATCCTTGTGATAGTGCGCGGAAGCCATCATATAGCGGTGCGCGCTTTTATGCCGAAGCCTGTTAGAATTATCCTTTTTTTTTTTTTTTTTTTACCCTTGACAGGACCGCGCGGACGCACCATAAGGGTCATTACGCGGGGGTTCCGTTGATTTTGATCATAACAAAGTTTATTTTAGCTCAAGAACTCTAGAAAATGTTAATCCTTAATTCTTTCTTCAGATTTTATTTAAATACGAAAGCAACCAATGGTCTCACAACATTCATCTTATCCGAGAATTTATGTTAACAAAGATTGTCCTAACGGGAGTTTACTGCTGTTTTGGCTCTAGCGGTGGTAAGGCAACGACTTAACCACGAGTTGGCGGACGTCATGTTTCCCTCTATCGTACACATTGTAAGAAATAATTCTTACGTCGTTGCGTAGTGCAGTAACCTAAGCAAGCCCTTGCGGGATGCTGCAGTTCTTTGGGCTTAATATATTGCTACAAATAACGTTAAAAACAGTCTTTCCCTACCAGAGGTACCAGATATAGCATGTACGCATGAAAGCTTAAGTCGCCTGTCGTTGCTTCTGATGTGACATTTCTTAACACATGCGACGATTTTACCATGAGAATGCAGCAACCTTCTTTACTTTCGTTGCGAGACAGCAGCATAGTCGATGCGATTTTGACCTCACCACTGCTTCCAGAGTTACCTCTTTCTGGACACGCATTATGCACAAAACTAGATATAGGACACTGTCAGTTACTCTCGTATCTACGTATCAGACACTGTCTATAGTACCCTATACTATGTGACACTGAGTATACATGAGTTAAACATGTGTCATCCGTTTATATCTCAGTTCAGTTTTTCAGTTTCAATAATTTAGTTTTTTTTTACAATGCTTTCTACACATGTCTTTTTTTTTTTTTTTTTGTTAAGTCCGACCTGCGCCTTGTGCATTTATTGTACTTTCTAAATAAGCAATCTTCAGCGTACTTTGTTGTATGTATTACAGTTTTAATATCACGCTTGTACCACCTTGCTAAAATGACCGTGCGGTGATTGCAGTATCAATAAATGATTAAGACCTATTCCCCTTCGGCAATCTATAGAATGCAGGTGCGGCCGCTACCGCTCGATCGCGGAGTCGATCGTACTACGTCAAGAAGGTGTGCAAGAGAAACACCATTAATCTCAGCGCAACGGTTACCAAAAGCGGCTTGTAAATATCACATGCCTTCAGGAGGTAGGACTTCATATCTCAATCAGAGGTATTGCACGAAACTTAAACTAATGGTAAGTTATTAAAGAAGAAAGAAAATCTTGGAAAGGTTTTCTTCAAACTTTTTTTTTTTTCACAACATTTAGATGAAAGGAGGGAGTCAACATATGAAAGAAGGTCGTCAGTCACATATTTACATCGGCAAGCTCGGGTCCTATTCTCGGCAATTCACAATTTTATTTAAATTGCTACTTAGAAGAAGAAGAAGAGGAAGAATAAAAAGAAGAAGAAGAAGAAGAAGAAGAAGAAGAAGAAGAAGAAGAAGAAGAAGAAGAAGAAGAAGAAGAAGAAGAAGAAGAAGAAGAAGAAGAAGAAGAAGAAGAAGAAAGAAAAAGAAGAAGAAGAAGAAGAAGAAGAAAGAAAAAGAAGAAAAAGAAAAAGAAGAAGAAGAAGGAGAAGAAGGAGGAAGAAGAAGGAAAAAGAAAAAGGGACAGGGAAAGAAGAGAAAGGGGAGAAGGAAGAAGAAAAAGGGAGAGGGACAGGGAAAGAAGAGAAAGGGGAGAAGGAAGAAGAAAAATAGAAAAAGGAGAAGGAAGAAGAAAAAGAAAACGAAGAAGAAGCAGCAGCCCTCCAGTGGAAGATCGTATGGTGTACATTTTTTCTGTCGGCATTACATGGGGTGTTTGCGTAAATTTCTACTGCTACAACTTTGTAACTATGTCCTAAAGTACCTCACCCGCAACAGTTTGTTTAGTTTCATATAATCTTCACTTGTATACAATTTGCCTCCTAATGCATTTTTTTTTTTAGGAACTCAGCTCAGGTGCCGTCATGGGCACACTCTTTGAGAAGCCCTAAATGCACGGTCTAGTGACGTAAGAGACGTGCGGAAGGTGCATAGAGAGCGAATGTTAGGAGATGTCCCTTGTAAATAGCAGCGACCACTTGGTCTCCTGTAATAAAGGGGTCAATTCTGCTTTTCGTTTTACTACTACTCGCCAGCAGTAGGCAGACGTTGAGGAGCTTCCCTGCGACATGCAGTGTCCAGTCCATGCGTCTGTAGCTTTCGTCGTTCTGCGATAGAGTCATCCGTGCTATCGCATCTAACGAAAATCACCGCAGTAATTTAGACGTGAATTCTGCCTCTCCAGCGGACACGATCGGCAAAATCACGCCGTCGATAAATTCGGCTTATTGGATAAGCCGGGCGTCCAGCCTAACGAGAGTAGCTAGCCGTGAGAGTGCATGGCAGTTAACGTGTGCATGACCACATGTCAACGCCTGCCATACAACCCTACCCCCCTTTTCTATGACAGGTATACCTGCACCTAGCCAGAACTCTCAATAAGAGACATTCACTACGATTTGTCAGTGGAGCTATTGCGAGTGCAGAGGCATACACTCAAAACACGTCCCGCACTTTTTTTCATCCGTAATTACTAAACTCTGCGACTGGCATGCCATTTCGTAACCCAAGCTGTCGCTGTGATTCGTACTACTTTCACGATAAACATACGAGGAACTTTTCTTTCTGTCAACATATGTGTGGCGTGGCTTTGAGCGTTCGGTTCTTCTAGACATACGTCGGCCGCAAGGCGAGTAATGCGATTTGTCTTGAAGGCGATTGCTTAAGCAATGAATCGAAGCCGAAAAAGATATGCAGTGCACAGAATCCCTGTAGAAAGGCTGTAAACCATTTTCAGAACCTATAGGAACGAGTGAATATTGTCACCCCGCACCTCCACCAAAAGATTGGTAGAATTCCCACAGTAGTGTCGCGCACACTAGTTCAAGTTCAATGGTCGCTCCTTTTCCGACACCCCCTGCGTCGTAATCGCCAAGTCCACCAAATCACTTCGTGATCTTTTGCCTCAATGGCAGCACGGTGCACCACATACAAATAAAATAAAGAAAATTATGAGAAGCATTTCGAGACTTCTTAATAGATCGTTATAAAACCGTATCTTATAGAGTGTTGCGCTGGTACTGCTGCTGAACTGTCTTACAGTTGCACCTAGGAAGGCTGCGAAAGTAGAAGGTTTAGCGTGGCTCAACATTGGCACGTTATATGGGGAAGGAAAGAAAGACTCACGCCTTCCAGCGGCAGGTCCAGGCGAATGTTCTCGGCTTCCTGGCAAAGCCTCTGCACGGGGCAGTGCACCTTGAGAAAGACGTACTCGCCGATGTGCTCTTGGTCCATCTGAAGCCCTTCCGAGCGCATGGCGTTCTCGTAGAGCTCGCGGTAGTGACGATGCAGCTCCCATTCTGCCTCCTGGTAGGTCCGACTCACATCGTCGCACTCGAACACCAGCACGTAGTCCACTTCCTTGGCGCTGCGAGAAGTCACAAACATCGGTGATGTGTAGAAGTACAGCTTGTTAACTAAATGGTTTCGTTGGTTTGGTCTATGTAGTTTACCGTCCTAAAGCGACGGAGACTACTAGACCCTTAGTGGAGGGCTCCGGAAATTCTCATTATCTTGGATCATTTAACATGCACGAATATCGCATAGCACACGGGCGCCTTGCTTTTCCACGGCCGGGGTTCGATCCCGCATCCTTGCCCATAGTAATCGAGAACTCTAGCCACTGCACCACCGCGGCGGGGTTGTTAACGAAATGATAAGCTATAAAGTTAAACCTAATATCAAGTCAGCTATACGAAAACAATAAAAAAAATGCTCGTATGTTGTTGCTTTTTTTCGGGCAAAAAGAGGACGTTGAGAAGAAATTGAAGCTTTCCGAGATTGAAGAAACACGATCTAGTGACATAAAAGACTACCCTCTTAGATAACTTAGCTTTTGTGAGTTGAAAAGTAGCGAGAAATGAAATACTGGCAAATGAAATACAAATATCTACTACCACACGTATCCATGAGTATCTTTTTGCTATCACTAGTCGAAGGAGCCCCGTGACCTGTTCGCTACACTCATTGAGTCGCTGCAGCCGTAGATGAACTTGGTCGTATGCTACAATACTAATTTACCACCATGTAGACCGAGGACAGTCGAGTTAGCGTTTTATACGTCGCTGACATAGGTCGATGAAGTGTTCACCACGTGACCGATCACTCTCAACGCGACCAGTCCTAATATTTACCGCGCCTACGCCCACCCATTTCTTCCGCAGGCCCGCCTAGAGTACGGCTTTTGGTAGAACGATGTCACAGATCACAGGAAGAGGCCTATTTAGAATACGTATTTATTCCCATTGTCTAGCCGCTGAAATCGATATGATCTGCTGGGAAATAAAGGCGCGCAGCGATGATTTTTTCGCGAGAGCTTGTTTAGGTTGGCTGCCTCTTTTGACGCATGGACCCATTGTATAACTTCACTGCATGACATACATGTATTGCAATAAGGGTACGCCATAAGGGTACGCCAGACTGGAGGTTAAGGGGAAATAGTTTCATAAAGGTCTCTTAAAATTTCACCGTGGACAGCCTTTCATCTGCTTTCCTCTATCGTTAGTTACGTGTTCGGCTGCCTTCTAGTGCTCTCGCCCCCAATCA
>JAJIZL010015367.1:2401-24531 GCA_023969395.1 Amblyomma maculatum | reverse complement strand
TTCACCGTGTCCAGCCTTTCATCTGCTTTCCTCTGCCGTTAGTTACGCGTTCGGCTGCCTTCTAGTGCTCTCGCCCCCAATCATAAGAACGCTTCTGCGTTTCCGTGTCAAACCGGCGTTATACTTGGTCTAGATTTTGGAGACGCGTGCTTTCTCTCTCGAACCATCATTCCCCTTCGACCCGGGCGTCATCACAGACGCCGAGCATTTCAACGAGCTGGATAAGCTTACCAAGCACGAAGAAGGAACAGTGACGATGATTTATGGGCTTCCCACATGTATCAGTACAGAATGTGCAGCAACCTGTATTCCTGCGTACTTAATACTATCCTCCGAGTGGCGGGGTCTATTGCACGCCTTTCTCTCCGACAAGGCTGTTCTATGAAGTGCGGTTCATCTGCTGAAATAAATCCTGAACTGTTAAAAAAATAATGTTGTCATCCTCAGGCGGATGGAAGACAGTCTGAAACTTCAGTAAAGTAAGTCGCAGGTTCGCGTTGGAGCGGATTGTTATCCCACTCGGTGTTCTTGGGAGTCGCCTCTTGATAAACGACTACCTTTCAAACACATGCAATTTAAAGCCGGAGTTAGATGTCTAAATGACATCGACAGCACAGTTAACTACGGGTGTAGACGAAAGTAAACATGTCACGCTATTTCCTTTTAAAAATTTTCACGCATAGCGTAATTGAAACTGGCAGTCGTGGTATGTGAAAACCGGTAGTAGTCGCCAGTGCCCTTTCACATGGAGAAATATTGTTTTCTTATCTCCAGTGCAGGAGGTGTGATTTTAATTTGAACGGAAAAGCGTGCTCCTTTTACTCATGCCCGCACCTGTACTTCGCTCCAGCTCATCTAATCGTGAATTTTGAATTCATGGCGTGCGGTGTCCCTTCACGTTGTTGTTAAAATATTCACAATTACCAGATTTTGAAACGCAATGGACGTAACCGAAAATTACTTCATTTACTAGGATGTTAACGAGCTGAGTCTGAATATGACAGCACCCATACCTATAAAGAACATTTATCGTTATTGCAAACCTGACTACAACAACTGCAAGGCAAAAAGATCTCCCATATCCTTCCAATTATCTAACTTCGTCCAATGTCAGCTGCACTTAGTTAATTCCCGCAAACTTCGTAATCTCACCGGCCAACCTAACTTTTTGAAGCTCCCTGGTATAGGTATGCATTTGTCTTCTTTTGGAATCTATTCAGTTACTCTTAGTTACGTTCAGTTTCGTGACCTGCTCATGATCATTTGTTCTTATTGATTTCAACTGGAATTCCATTCTCTTTGACCCACGTCTTCTCAATTCCTTTCTCTTAACGTTACAGCTATCGTCTTCCTTTGCATAGCTCATTGCGTTATACTGAATTTAAACTGAACACTTTTGGACTCTGAACTAGGCATCTGTAAATAAGCGACAAATACAGTTGCTCCGCGCTGTATAACGAAATATTCGCCACAAATTAAAGAGGCAGAGCTTAACTCTAAATGCCACTTTCTTGTAATGGCAGAACTACACCAGAATCGCGAAATTGCGGCCCTCAACAAAGCGTATGCGGTATTTGACATTTTATTTTGACTACTCAAGGCAAACGCCTGCACAATGCGCTCCGTTAACTAAGTGTGAGCGATAACTCCGCGCCTCATAGACCGCACGTATACGCCAAGAAGCGTGTTTTCAGAGCGTTGCGCGTTTCTCCCCTGCGTTGTTTATGACTCAGATCGTGAAAACAGAATCGAACAGGACGAGAACATTGGCTGCGACTCTGACTGCAACAGCAGCAGTGATTCGCATATTTCAGCAACAAACACTAATTCGCGTACAATGGTGCACATTTGCACATATGCACAGAAGAATTAAATCGCGCACCGTGCTAAGTTCCAAGCTATAACTCACGTGCTGAATATTGCCAAATTAACAACATGTATTATGCGCGTACCCCACGTCATTGCTGATAAAATCGCGCAGCGCATTATTACTTATTTTTTTTTTTTCAAGGCAAAAGTGAGTGAGCACTAACTTGAACCATAAGATCCTTTTCTTTTTTTTCTACCATCAGTACCCAGAAGAAGCCGCAACCGTTTAAAATATTTACGAATACTTCGGCAAACCTCGTAGATTATTCGGGTAACTGCGCCCCATTCTTCAAATGCGTTATTGAACACAGTTACAGCGACATAGTTAGCGGAACTATCGAGAGTTATGTTACCCATGAATTATTAATTTCTCTACTACAGCAGCCTCCGCTTTCACAAGGCCCTTGCATGGACTTTGGGATAAAACTTCACGGTAACTGCCAAAGCAGGTTTAAACCGACTGCAGCCATAGCGCGTTCGAGTATCCATGATTTAATCGAGGACCCTGGAATTGCGTTAATAAAGATTTCGCCCTACGGCGCAAGTTCCGAAGGTGTCCGTTATAAAGGGCAGCTGCACGGCAGCATTTTAGGTGGCACAGTCTCATTAACGTCGCAGTCCACGCAGTGTGCATGAAAATTGAGAGTGCACGTCGTTGTGTAATTACTATTACATATATTAATTACCCGAAATTTCCGGAGTCCTCCACTACGGCGTCTCTCATAGCCTGAGTTGCTTTGGGACGTTAAACCCCACAAACCAAACCATATATTAATTACCGAAATCTGGGCTCTTTTTATTTTATTTTTCTGGTCCGCAATGCGAGAAGCGCTGGCAAAAGTAGGTAATACAGCTTGAAAGATGATAATTAAGCATGACTAACGACCATGGTTAGTAGACCCACGATAGGACGGGGCCCAGTCTTTAGTACTCAACGTGAGACAGCGATTTTATGCAGAAATTTTGTTTATAGTTACTTTGGCTTTTTTCGTTATACTGGGAATTTGTTATTTTGACATACATACCTACTACATGCATGCAACCATGAGTGTTTTAGAATGGAGACGCCAACGCACTTCTATAGAACACCATTAACCTAGCCATTTTGTGAGCGCTGTATCCTACCGCACTTTCATAGGTTTGGTTTGGTTTGGTGGGGTTTAGCGTCCCAAAGCGACTCAGGCTGAGAGACGCCGTAGTGGAGGGCTCCGGAAATTTCGACCACCTGGGGTTGTTTAACGTGCACTGACATCGCACAGCACACGGGCGCCTTGCTTTTCGCCTCCATCGAAAAGCGGCCGCCGAGGCCGGGATTCAATCCCGCATCCTTGGGCATAGTATTCGAGCGCCCTAACCACTGCATCACCACTGCGGGACCATAGATTTGTATCGCCGCATCGCGAGCATAAAAATGCTGTCGTGTTGTTGTGTTTATGTTTTTTTTTTTTCGTTTTTCTCGAGTATTTAGTAGACACAGTAACGACGGCTAATTAGCTTGCCTGCTACCTACCGCATTCAGGGGTGTCGGAAACTGGCGCGTAAATGTGCTGTCCACCCAAAACTCATACGCTGTATAGGCACACGCGGTAGTGTTTCAGCTCTATGTTTTCAAGGTTGTGAAATTGTTGCAAGCGTGCCTGTTCAGCTGCATGTTAACCTCTACATGGGAAAATGAACTCTAGGAACCCCCCCTTCCCCTCCCCCCTACCCCTTCACCTCACCGAATTATACGCTTTGTAACAAGCAATCTACTGGGCAGTCGATAGTGTGAGCTCCTTTCTGAGTTTAGATGAAACATTGTCATGAGCAGCTAATTTCATCTTCTGGTGTCTTGCGGAGTGCCGGTTGCTTTAATTCATTGACTGGTAGTAGGACGGCAGGTTTATTAGATGAGGCTGACACGCCGCAAGTAAGACAAGAGCGAATCGCATGCTGGTTGCGGCAAGCGAAGTTACTTGTTCATGAGCGTTTTCTTGCAGCGCAGGGGTCAACGTGGAAAGTAATTTCGTTGTAATGCCAAATGGAAGAACATATTATTTTTATTTTTTGCTTTCCTGCTGCATTTAGGTGACAAGGTCATTCAGACAGGTGCATGTGCCGGATAGGTTGTTGAAGGGGCAGTGAAATTCCTGGAAAAACTTGGTTCCCTTTCTTCCCACAATACCTCGCATTTTGAAGTACTACAGGCTCCTAATGTTCGCTCGCGTGTTTTCTCCTTTCATATAGTGCTTTAGACACTGATATGCGGAGTTACTCCCTGACATTGCCTATGTCTACTAAATAACTTACGATTTAGTGCGTTTTAAATGCTGTTTCAGTTTCGGCTTCATCCATCTGCTGAATCATTTATAATTAAGTATATTTATGATACTGTTCCTGTTTCGGCTTCATCAACCGAACGATGTATGTAAGTCTGACATAGAGTCAATATTTAGAGCCCATGAGGCATGAGAAAAATGGCAATATGACCGATCATGTGCTGTTGTTGTCATTCTAGCGTTTGAAACAAACTGGCTTAAGTGTTACAGCGAATAGTAAGTAACTACAGTCAAACCTTATAACAAAACCACTTTGAACAATATATATTGCATATAACAATGGACAGCCGTAGAACCGTCAACTTTGCAATGTGTTCTATTATAAAATAGCCCGCATGTAACAATCTTGTAAAAGTAGATTATTGATTATAACAATTCTATTTGGTCCCTGAGTGCTAGCAGGAAAAAAAAAGATATTGCGCTACGACCATACCAGCCAAATCACACTACGAAGTCCTAAGAATGATCAAGTCCCTGGTGGACATCATTTGTGCTAAAAATATTTCACTCAGCTATGTGTAGCGGTTGGATGTCCTGCAGAGAGATGATAAAAATATTGGCGCGAAGCAGTTAAATTAAATTTAAGCTAATTGAGTACGTATTTTTGCCTGCAATAAGTGAAAAGCGTAAGCTGCTTGCTTTTCAATAAAATTTATCGTTTCTCAAGTTTTCTTTGTTGTTTTGGTTTAGCTCAGTTATAACAATTATTGGTTCTAACAATTCTAACAAGTGCCAATTCTAACAATTGGCACTTCAATATTGGTATAAGTGGGTTTGACTGTACATATCAGCGATTATTATTCACCTTTTTGCCCTACCTTAACACAACCTACAGTCACAGTCATCGTTCGTTCGGGTGGTGAAACCGAAATATCAACAAGGATTAAATTCACGGTAGTAAAATGGCAAGCTAGCTGGTGCCGCATTGCGAAAGCAGAGCAAGGAACGACAACAAAAGAGAGGTACACAAAGGAGACGCTTGGGCGCCCATGTGTGTCTCTTCTGTATATCTCTCTTTCTTCGTTATACTTTGCGTTGGCTTCCAATGAAGAAATTCAGCTATAGACTATTTAGCAGTCGTAGGCCAACACCACGCCAGGTTAACGCCCCATTTGAAGGAATAAACACGCGTATCAAGCACACAGTCCAGTTCGTCGAATAGTTTCAACATGTCACTTCAAGTAGTCCACAATGCAAACATGACCGAACATGATTCACACTAATTAGAAGACAAGTAGATACGCAAAACGGAATTTAAATAACTAATATGACACGGCGGCTATTTCTGCATTTAGATCAACAACAAACCATCAAAATTTATTTTCTTGAAATCTTTGGGATGTATGATTTGGATTTCCTTCAAGTAATGACACATGAGTGTTCGACTGAAAGCGATGCGGTAATCTTTTATGGCCATAATTTATTCGCAGTTTTTTTTTCTTCCTGTGTATGTTATCTCGCAAGTTCTGCGCCACATGAATGCTGTTCATGCTAATTTTCGTCGTACTCTCGAATCCGTGTAGCGCTGTTGAAAATGTAATTCATATAAAATTTATAATATAGTCGCGTTTTGACCAATTGGACTTAACTGCCTTAAATCGTATTATATACAAACAGGTCGTGATATTCTAGTCCAGGCATAAATAGTATGAATAAACGAATCATGGGTTATGTGGATATAAACAGTAACAACAATACTAGTTACCACACAATCAATGAATTCTACCTGAAAGTGAAATTAATTTTCTGCACCAGTTAGCTTGTTAGGAGGCCGAAAATAATGTGGTTTGTTTTAATGGCATTTAATTCCAATTTGTTTGCTCTCAGCCAATGAAGTAGGTTTTCTAATCATTTTAAATCAGTTCTGAAAAGTAAGTTCAGGTCCTGAAAAAAGAAATCTTTCTTCAGTTTTCAAGATTCCATATAATGCTAGTGCTATATTTGTGATGTCGTTTACATAAACAAAAAATTAAACAGACCAAGTATTGAGATTTCTGGGACGTCATGTATTATGCCGGCCGTGCTCAATTTTCTGTCGTTAATGATAGTGTACAAAAAGTGACTTTCATTTACATTTTTTTTATTATATGGTCGTTAAATCCTTTAGTTCAATGTGAATGATGTTTTTCTGCAGCTCAAAAAGTGAAATGACCGAAAACGAGGAGGGGGCGCCAGCGCTAGCTGCCAATATTCTTACTGCGAAAGCACACACCTTTTTATGCACGCAACACTGCAGTGACATCGGGAGATATGCGTGCAACCAACGGGAAACAAGATTTTTCGACAGACTGACAGAAGGGGTGGTCACACAATCAGTTCTGAATGAACAAGCAAGGTTATTGGAAGTTTATATTTAGTGGAATATCACGCTTGACAGGATCAAAAAGGTTTCTCGAAGTCAATAAAGGCACCTTCTATTATACAATGGTGTTCGAAGCTCTTAAGTATTTTGACTATAATAACGTTTAGTAATGCCATTTTTGTGGACTTTTCCTTTAAAAACCAAACTGTTTTTTTTATTATATTTTGTTTTTGGAAAAATTTGAAAGCTGCACATTTATATATATCCTTGTACAACTGTAAAACATTCTCCCAGAATTGTCGTGTAGTTGTTAATTTCCTTGGTTACCACATTTAAAGACTGCAAATACGTTGAAATGTTTAGTCTTTCCGGGAACACGTCAAAACTGACGATGAGGTTGAGCATGTGAGAGAGTGGTTGACACACGATATAAGAAAATGCTTTATTGGGTTTCGAGTTTAGCTAATCGATACTGCACGCACTTTGTACCGTGCGTTGCATACGTATTCGTCCATTGTAGGCAGATACGCTATGATCGGAGTCAAACTCACTCATGTTTTACGCAATATGATTCAATGAACACCGCCATACAATTATGACCAGCACCGTGACCGCTATTCATGTAGAGCCATAACCACGCTTAGCCCGAAACCCTTGAGCGCGTGGACTCGATGAATTTAAGTGCAGCTCAGAGCTGACCGATAGGTTTGACATCGTGATAAAGTGATAAAGTGCGAATTCCACCGGTCCCAAAGCGCTACGTGCAACATGATCTCGCGCCGAGCGGCGCAAATGTCTGTTCAAACCACGCGTTAGAGCGTTCATGTTAAGCTTGCTGACAGCTGTCCTAATTTCGTAAGAAATGAACTGTCATAGCTTCACTGAGCTACAGCAGCGTGTGTGCTTGGCAAGACACCCACACACACACTTGCCGCATAGCGTTTTGCCACAGCATTTCACCGTGCATCAGTCGTCACCGGACTGGAACATAATTGGAAACCAGGCGGAAACTTGTTTAAAAGCAACAGCCGCAGAATCGACATGTCATTTTTGGGTTTTACGCCTGAAACAAATGTCGAAAATGAAAAATCCCCCAAGTGTCATTTAAACAATGCTGTTTACTCGTACTCTAAGTGACACGATCGCGCCAACAAGGCGCAAAAGTTCCATTGTCATCCATTGACGTCGTTCCCGAGACTTCCCTTAAGTGCTCGCCTGTCGCGAAATGCTTGCGTGACTCAGCAGGGCACTTTTGTCAGAAGCGAGAAAGGATTGCCACAAGTGGCAAGTGAGTTCAACGAACCGTGTTCCTGCTGCCATCACCTGTTGCCGAAAGAGCGCTCTCCGCTTGCAAACCAAAATCCGCGCCTCCCGGGGAGGAGTGTCTCTCCGCGCCGCTAATAGTTATTCCGAAACGGGGCAAGTTAGGCAGCGTTCACGGTTGCGCACTTCGACGCGTGGGATGGACTTCCCGACCGCCCCTATCGACCCGAAACGCGGCCAGGTAAAACGTCATGCAAATGTCATCACCTGTGGTTGAGGGCCACTTCGGCGTCGCGAAGCACGCTGGCCAGCGAGTTTTTTCGCTTGGCTGCGGCCGCGGCTGCCGAGGGCAGCGTGACCTTGGAGCGTGCCTCCAGTGCCCACTGCGAGGTCTCTTCCCAGCACGTGGCGCCGCCGGCAGGCATCGGTGCTGTGCTGGGACGGAGGGCTTCCACCACCGGCGCCCGGCACGGCAGCAGCCGCCAGCTCTGAGCAGCTGCCACAGGCCCGACTCGGGCCCAACATCGATCTGAGACCGTTTGTCCGGCGGCGTGTGGCAGAAGGCGCACGCTCGCTGCTTGGAGACGCCGCTAGGCGGACACGCATCGTCGATAGCTGGTGTGCGGTTGAATCGAAGCGCGTCTTTTCCATCCCCTTTAGTGATAGGGAGGCCCGCTGATTACTGGGGTCTATTCGTGCACTATGCTAGCAAAAAGATTCTTCCTACGAAATCTTTAGGTTATATCGGAGAAAGTCGTTTTAGTGACAGGAGAATGGTTCCTCCACTTAGTAATGTAATGTGATAAGTTAAGTTGCAGGCGCCAGAAAAGACACAAGGCAAGTAAGCTGAATAACTAACATATGTGTTTTAACGTCCCAAATCAACATACTCTTTGAGCGAGCGACACTGCAGTGGAAAGGATCCAGATAATTTCGATTCCCTGAAATTTTTTAACCTGATATGCAACGTATACAGTACAGGGGCTCCTTACTTTTCGCCTCCATCGAAATGCGGTCGCCGCGTTTGGGATAGGACTTTCGTTTTCGGGCTAGGAAGTCCTCTAATATGCTTCTTGTAATCCCTGAAGGTGTAAATAAATAAATATATATACATAACTTAATTAATTAATTAATAACGTGCTTTTAGATTTCAAAAATATGACTTCCCGACCCCAGCGCTCCCTCGCGCGCAACATTAACCGCTGGTTTCCTAAGGGCGCATGCAGCCTCAGGTGAATGTGGAGCATGTCTGCATTGTTCGATGTCACTCTCCTGGTTCATTGAAAATCGACTATAGTAAACGCGCCCTTGCGTCTTCCCCACGGGTGCAAATTTTTGTTCCGCTTTGTACAATCAGTAAGATGAGCAAAGCAACAAACTGCATTGTCGTTCCGACGCTGCTCGTCACCTGACAAATTTTACTCTTTAATTCAACCTCAGTTAATATTTATTGATCGGATCCCTGACTCTTTTTGCGTACTTATGTTTCTGTCTTCACGAGAGACTAAGAGGACATTGCAAGTTGCAGAATGCATTCTCTAGCTTCGTGTGATATCTTCTGTCCGATAATAAAAACCTGTTAAAATGTATTATTCTGCTATGCATCTTGCAACGACTACAGTTTCTCATCTCGATGCAAATTGACCTACCTCCTGCCAAAGGGATTCGCCGCAACAGAATCGAAGGAGGACCCCGTTTGTCAATACCCCGCCGGGGTGGCGCAGTGGTTACGGCGACCGACTACTGTGCCTAAGGATGCGGGATCGAATCACTAGAGAGTTTTAGCTTACCGTGATCCGCGATCCGCTACTGGGATCCGCCAGCGCGCGTTCCACTGCTCATGCCCAGACCTCCCTTGAAGCCGATAGATGGCGCCACATACTGGATGTCTGCACAAAGAGCTGCCGCGTCGGGACCAATCAGCTTGACCGCCCCGCCCACGCGCGGTAGAGAGCCACGGTGGCGGATCGCGGATCACGGTAAGCTAAATCTCTCTACTGCCTCGGCGGCCGCTTCTCGCTGACGGCGAAAAGCCAGGCGCCCGTGTGCTGTGCGATGTCAGCGCACGTTAAAGAACCCAAGGTTGTCAAAATTTCCGGCGCCCTCCACTACGGCGTCTCTCATAGCCTTAGTCACTTTGGGACGTTAAACCTTATGAACCGAACAGAACCGTTTGCCAATACCTAGTGGACCGGTAACCCCGGATTCTTTAGCAACCATAAAAATAGCATTTCAAAGCTTCGGACTACCGTGCAATGAAGACACTCGTGTTCCGTCTCGTAAACCTACTTCGCTAGATGCCCTGACTCTTGCGATCGAAGTGACCGTGTTCCTATGTGGAACCATTTATACGATCTACGCGCCCTTTTTTGCACCTCAGGCGGCCTTTCTGTTTTCCACGAAGCGAATCAGCACGCTTTCCTTGTCTGCTAATTTTTACAGCCAGCCTCTTGTTTGTTTTTTTTTTTTCTTTTTTTTTCTCTCTCTCTCTTGAACTCATGAACAGCGTGTTTCCTCGGCGGTGCCTGTGATTACGATGGTACGATCGACCACGACAGTTGCTACTGTCCTTTGTTATGTGCACCGAAAGAAGACAGCCACCTGCTCACTATCGTTTCATGCAAGCTCTGCAATCGACCGCAGTGTGGTAGCAACTAACAAGATTTTCACGGCGAAAATGAATAAAGCATGCATGTGGTCCTGCTTTTCTTTGCACGCATACGCATCGACAACTGCTGGAAGACTGTTGCGCGTGTGCACCGAAGCCTTTTTTTTTTTAACCTTTATCTCTCTCTCTCTTTTTTCTGACCTGCTGTCTTATCTTCGCTTATGTTGTGTGCGCAAATGACCTTGTCGCCTTCCAAGCATTTGATTATTATGTAAATATCGAGCGAAACATGCGCCTGTCGGCACTTTCGTAATTCTCTTACAAAAGCTCGATCGGGTAGAAGAATAAACTTATTTTTCTTCTTCACACTATGTATTTGTCGAAGCAACACCTTAAAACGTCTTATCGCGGTTTCTTTTTTTTTTTTTTTTTTTTTTTGCGAATCTACTGTCTCTAGGCATTACTGACTGCACGAGGCTGATTTATTCCTCACTCCGAAACTTCAATTTATTTTCAACTGCCGCGCTTGAAATTAATTAGTCTCGAGTTAACCGAGCAATCTTTTGCGAACCCTGCTTTTCTGAATCTGCCATCGTTGTGGGTTGCGTTTATCTTATTTTTTATTTCGATGCGGTCATGTGCAAAAACATGTTAAGGAGATCAGACTAATACCGTTGGGAGATTTCACTCTTCCTGGTATTGACTGGAATGCACTGCACCATCATTCACCTTGCTCACGTGTTGTTTTAGATGTAATGATTTTATATACCCCTCGCAAATCGTAACAGAACCTACCCGCGTACAAGGAACTACTTATAACATTGTCTATTTAGTGTTCCTCTGTTGTTATTTCCTCCATCAAGAAACAAACGTAGAAATTGTAGATAGCCTGCCTGACCACAAGCTGGTAATGTGTTCTGTCCCGCACCACTATAATGCACCCTGTTCGCTATCTACAATAGAGTATCGCGAGTCGGGATTCCCACCTGCAGCCGAGTTGACGTTAATGCCATACTTGATACCTGATCACAAGAGCTAACAGGATTCCAATAACTCTCAGGTGACATAAATACTGAGGCGCAAAAATGCTGTGCCATACTGCATTACTAATTATGTACGTACTGAGTCTTAAAAAAATCCCGAAATAATAATCCATGGATAACTCGAACCGTAATGCGTGCCTAGCGAAAAGTTCGACGACTGCAAAAAAAAAAAAAAAAAAAAAAAAAAAAAAAAAAAAAAAAGAACAGGAGCAGGAACAGGAACGCCATTTATCACAGAGAACAGTTACAAGGCTAACCTTGGCTATTAATGATTTTAACTCCAAATTAAAAGCTGCTAAAACGTTCCAATTCACAAATACGCTGACTAACTTCCTAAAGGATGCTCCCCAAAGGTTCTGGCGTCACCTAAATCTTTAAACACGAAATTAAAACCGAGCGTCTCTAAAGGAAAACAGAAATATTGCAACCACGCCGAGCAACTATCTTTGTTATATTGCGTTGTGTTGCAATGCTCCAAGCTGAACTACCCAACACCTCCACCAAGGTGTTACGGGGTAGTTCAGCTTGGAGCAGAGGGCGGACACGGAAGACAAGGCTTGCAAACGACAGACGTTTTCTGCAGGCACCAGCCGACTCTTCTCGAACGTCGTCTTCTTCCAAACTCACGAGAGTCTTCTTCTTCTTTCCTTGTGCGCATACTAGTGCATGCACCGCCTAATAGAACAATATTTTCGCTAATGACAACGGAAATACGCCTCATTGCAAGATCTGGTAACATCTCGAACACTTTCTTGCGTAGATATGCCGAAAGGGTAGCAAAATTGTTAGTAATGCTCTTTAACAAGTCATTATCATCCCGCGCCCTTCCTAAGGAATGGAAAACAGCTAACACCAGCGACTCTGGTAACACCAATACACAAATCAGGAAGCAAATGAGATCCCTCAGACTTCAGACCAATTTAATTAACCAGCACAGTATGCAAACTAGTCGAACACATTATCTTAAAGCGAATAACAGCCGATATATAAGAAAACCAAATAATAACGCCTTTTCAGCGCGGCTTTCGTAAAAGATTTTCTAGTCACCTAATTAACTGATCTAACGCATGATATATTCAACGGGACAGAAGAAGCATATTAGCCTATTCTCCTTCGACTTCTCGAAAGATATCGATGGCATATCACACACTAAATTTATTACGAAACTTGAAATAACCTTAGGAGCTGGTCTCCTTGTAGACTGGATTATTAATTACTTTAACTCATATCATCGAAACTAACAACGAGAAGTTCAGAGCAGCCAATCTAAATTCCGGTGTACCACGAGAAAGTGTTCTAGCCCCTGTGTTGTTTTAATTTTAATCGAGGACTTATTTACTTGCGATGTTTTTCACGGTATGAAACAATTTTGCTGACGACTCTGTACTTCATAATGACATTAACTCTGTCAATGGCCATGTAGCTTTAAATAACGCTTTGACAGCAGTGAACAAGTGGTGGGATAATGGTAGATGAATGTTAACGTTAACAACTCGGTTACTTTATTCCTAACCAGAAAAAAACATATATCAATTTTTCGGTACACCTTAAACAATATTCATCGTGCGTCTGTCTGCGAATACAAATCCATATGCATAACACGGAGCGCTGACCTATGACGGGATTTTCGTGTTATTATTTGTCACGTCAACCGCCTTAAAAAAGTTATTTTCTTTAACAGGCGTTTCAAACTAGCACCATCTGCAACAAAGTTATTTACATATAAAACATTTATCAGGCAATCCTAGAATATTCCAATGCAGTTTGGTTTCGTTTCACTAACGAGCCAATTAAACAAATGGAAGGGTTATTGTGGATGCTCGGGCGAGTTTGTTTCTCATGGCAGAACTACAGTGCTCTGAAGACAAGGAGAAAGCACAGAGTGGACAGTGCGTGCGCCAATTTTCAGTTCAGTTTTTATTTAATGCGAGTACAGGCTTTTATACAATTTAAGAGCATAGACAGAACACGAATCTAGCATGCTATCGCGAAGCACGTCACCACATATCGCACAACTTAACTTCTGTTACTATATTTTTCTAGAAATTTTATCTCCTTCTTCGAGAGGGATATCGACGGACGCTTACTCATCCATCTTTCAATTTTTGTTTAATTATTATTTGACTTCTATGATCTCGCGTGTTAGCTGTTTCTTGTTTCTGCTGATAGTTTTTGTAGTCTTTTAAAATGGCTTGGCATCTATCTGGCTTGTATTTTAGACAGTGCTCAGCAGATATTACCATTTTTGTTTTCGATACTTTTGTGTTGTTCTCGGAGTATTTCATTTAGGCACCTTCCAGTCTGTCCTGACATGGGTGCCTAATGTGCTGAAATGTAAAACGAATCTTCGGATAAGTGGATGATTATTTGATCACTGATGATTTTCAGGCGGCATGCCCTGATGTAATAGCCATTTTTGAAGAATGTCTGCTGCACGTGACATATGAAATGCCTAGAAATGAGGAGATTCGCTTCCTTGAAATTGGCCTAACATTTGAAGAGAAACGCGCATGCTGGGGCTATGCCCTTCGAGAAAATAAACCCCTGCTTCCATATAATTCAGTGCATTCGAAACTGGTTTTGCGAAGTATCGCAAAAATACATTAAACAAGTCCCATGAACACAAAGCAAACAGTAATCTCTACAGTCAGATCAAGCGATTGCGCGAAGCCGGCTATCCCAATAAACTTTTGGTCTCTGACAGAAATTCCACTTGCAAAAAAAAAAAAAATGAAAAAAAAAAACAGTTTCCAATTTAAAGCCAGGATGAGAAGTACAAAAAAAAGTAGCAGGGCTTACCTATTTCCTAGGATATAGCATAATCGGAAAAAGTCGGTGATCAGAGGTAAAATTATTGTTTTCAGCAGCTGATAAACTGGCAAAATCTTGTCCTATGACATTGTCCAGACCATGGGACATTGTATATAGGACAGACCAGAAGATCGTCGTGTATTCCTATTCCATTGTATAAAACATTGTATATAGGACGGACCGGAAGGTGCCTAAATGAAATACTCCGAGAACACAACAAAGACATCAAGAATAAGAAGGGTAATATTGCCGAGCGCTCTAAAATGCGAGCCAGATGAATGTCATAACCCCCCCCCCCCCCCCCCCCCCCCTTTTTTTTTTCGCCCCACCGCGGTGGTCAGTGGTTAGGGCGTTCGACTGCTGTCCAAGGATGCGTAATCGAATCCCTGCTGCGGCGGCCGGGTTTCAATGGAGGCGAAAAACAAGGCGCCCGTGTGCTGTGCGATGCCAATGCACGATAAAAAACAACAACAGGGATCTAAATTTCCAGAGCCCTCCACTTCGGTGTCTCTCATAGCCTGAGTCGCTTTGGGACGTTAAAATCCACAAACCAGACCAGACCAACCCAAACCATTCTTAAAGACTGCAAAATCGTCACAGAAATAAGGAACAGCTAACATGCGATATCTTAAAGGACAGAAAAATGGGAAAAAGAAATTGAAAAATAATGCATAAGCGATCCATCGTTATCGCTCTCGAAAGAGATACACTTCCTAGAAGAATAGTAGCAGATATGTGGTGACATGCTTCGCGATAGCATGCTAGATTTGTGTTCTGTCTATGCTCTTAAACTGTGTAAAAGCCTATACTTGCATTGAATAAAAACTGAGTTGAAAGTTGGCGCTTGCGATGTCCACTCTACGTTTGTCCTTGTCTTCAAAGTGTTGTAACTCCATCATAATTAGAAGTGCAGAGGAAGGTGGTCAGGTGTATATTTAACAAACGCTGATGAACAGACTCACCAACATAACTACTCCAACACACAGTACTGTCCTTCAAAACAGAGGAAAACATGCGGGCCTTAAACCGTGCACCAATTTATGTACAACCAAATAATCTTTTTTTAGTTATTTATTTATTTATAGGTACTGCGATTTGGTACAGATCATAGCAGGGTGGGAAAACCAAAAAGAAATACAAGCATATAAACGCACTCAAACTCATAAAATTTGCAGGCACTTTTCAAACATTAGTGAGTTACAGTCTCGCTATTAAGTTTATTCCATTCCGTAATTGTCCTCGGAAAGAAAGAATATTTAAAACAGTTATTTCGCGCGTTCACAGGGGTTATTGTTAGTGCATGCCTTTGTCTCGTATTATAACCTGAAAAGTAAGTAATATAATTGGAAGTGTTAATATTATAATGACCTTTTACGAGCTGGAAAAGAAACTTTAGTCGGCAGATACGATTGCGCTCAGTCACAGAAGGTAATCCACTACGCTTCACAAGCTCGCTGACAGACGCACGGCCATATGAATTAAATACAAACCTAACGACCTTATGCTGTATGCGCTCAAGTTTATGAATGTTAGTTAAGGTGAAAGGGTCCCATATAATTACGGCATATTCTAACAGTGGACGGATGAGGGAGTTGTAAGCTAATAGGCGGACACTGGGCGGAGATGACTTCAGTGAGCCGACACTTGAAGATACATGTACAGATACATGTCGACACTTCAAGATACATGTCAAAATCACAAACGTGGTAAACACGTAATAATCACAAGTACACACTAAATTAGTTTTTCATTCCGTGCTGTCACTTTCAGGAACATATTCTTTCCTCGTGTTCTACACCAATCGAACACTGTGAACAGGTCCGTTGTTACTAGTCCAACATTAAATGCTTTTATCAAGCTTGTTGGAAGTAAACTACTTACATCACAGTAATAATTGCATTTTTATGTCTTTGCAAACTATTGTTTCTCTTGTGGTATAATTATTTGTCCGCCTAATTCTTATCGCATGCTCCTCATTCTAGTTTAACTCATTTAAGCATTTGCTAATTTGTAATCTTGTGTTATGTATTGAAATGTACGTTAATTATTCACCATTGCTATATTTGTATGCCATTCTAATTTTGAATACCCTCCCTATTACGATCCCTTACAGTATTGACATTATCAAATGGGTGAATAAATAATTTAATTATGCAAAATCTGCGTCTTCCTATTTCGGCAAACAGCCGCAAAGGCAGATAGCTATTTCCCAAAATTCTCTTATCTTCCATTTTTCACCAAAGGAGACTGAACGCTTACTTAATCTAATAAAAATTTTCATTGGTGTAGATTACGATGTCATTAATTCCGAACAAATTAAATTCGTATCCAAGTTACTAAGATACGCTGTCGCATATGATAAAAAAATAATAATTTTCAGTACTAGTATCTGACCAATTGAGAGGAGCAAGGTTGTTCTAGTCTTTAAATCAGGAGACAGAAACACGTTTATGAACTCTCAACCAATATCTATAATAACTAGTTTTGTCAGAAGATTTTTTGCTGAACTATTAACAGCCGACTAATGTAGTTCTTGGAGAAATATGCTACATCCAACTCCGAGCAGGAATTTCAAAAGAGCAAATAATCAGAACAATTTTTAGTTTTTGTTAAAGGGAAACTACAGTTGAATCCCGCCACAACGAATACCGCCACAACGAAATTTCCGCGACAACGAATAATTTTTTATTCCCCGCGAGTATCCTATAAGAATTAATGGCCTAAATTTCTCTGCACAACGAACCATTTTTGCAGAGCGTTTCCGCTTCAACGAAATTTTCGCGTTCAAAATCGAAACCGAAACTAGTTTTATTGGCGAGAAGTCCAAGTCAAATCCAAAGCCACATTAAGCATGAAATCACGTGATTGCAGTTCCGCCATTTTGGCTTTGTGTCGTGGTCGCGTTGTTCACTCGCTGCCTTTCTCTTCGACAACGACGAGTTTTCATCCGCAGGACACGATGGCAACGCAAGTGAAAAAACGCAAAACTCTTTCCCTTGAGCAAAAAGCTCAAATAATCGCCCAAGCAGAAAGCGGAAGGAAGAAAGCGGCAATTGCTGAAGACTTCGGAATTCCTGCAAGTTCGCTGTCAACGATTCTAGGCAATAAGGACAGCGTGAGAATGGCACTTGCTTCAGGCACATCCTCGAAGCACAAAAAGGTGACGCGGCCCCTCCATGAAGAGTTGGACAAAGCAGTGCATGCGTGGTTTGTGGAAGCACGAGCCAGCAACGTCCCCCTGTCCGGAAGCATCGTCCAGCAGAAAGCCTTGAACTATGCATGCCTACTTGGCATTGATGATTTTAAAGCCAGCATTGGCTGGCTAAACCGTTTCAAGGCCCGCCATAACATCGTTGGAAAAGTGTTGTGCGGCGAGTCAATGTCAGCAGACGTGGACGGAGCAGCTGCTTGGAAGGCGAGTAACATGGCCGGAATTTTAAGCAACATCGCGCCTGCAGACATTTACAACGCCGACGAGACCGGGCTATTCTACGAGATGTTGCCGGCTAGGACGCTCGACTTCAAGGGGCAGCGCTGTCACGGCGGCAAACACAGCAAAAAACGCATCACAGTGCTGCTTTGCACAAACATGGATGGCTCGGACAAGCGTCCGCCGTTAGTCATAGGCAAAAGTGCCAAGCCGCGCTGTTTTAAGGGAACTCGTAGCCTACCTGTGCAGTACAAGGCGAACAACAAGTCATGGATGACCCGCGCTATTTTCACCGAGTGGATGATGGCATTCGACCGCGACATGAAGCGGCAGGGCCGTAAAGTTTGCTTGCTTTTGGACAATTGTTCAGCGCATCACTCCGACGAAGTCAAGCTCACTAACACGGAGCTGAGGTTTTTCCCTCCCAATTGCACGTCTGTCTTACAGCCTCTCGATCAGGGCGTGATTCTTAGCCTGAAGCGCGCTTACCGCGAGAGGTTAATTCAGCGGCTGCTTTTTAACACTGAAACCGGCCGAGACACGAAGGTGGACTTGTACGTGGCACTGCAGATTATGTCTGCTGCCTGGAGCACACTGGGGCGCTCAGTAATTGTGAACTGTTTCAGGCACGCCGGATTTGCCGAAGGTCGACCCGTACACTCTGCTGGCCTAACACCAGGCGTTACAGACGACGACGAAGAGGCGTCACCGGCTCCGGGGATCGCGGCCGCCTGGAAAACGCTGGGAGAAATAGGAACCGTGCCGCCTAATCTCGAGCTCGACGAATACATCGGCGCTGACGCTTGTGTTGTTGTTCACGAAGATGTAAGTGATGAGCAGATCATAAAAGCTGCCCGGAATGATAAGGACTCTTCCGATGAAGAAGACGACGACGTACAGGAAGCGCCGGCTGCGGCAACCGCCGTACAGGTGATGGACGCTTTTGATGTCATCAGGAATTTCGTTGCTGTCCGAGACGACGATGTTGCAATGGGTTTGCTGACCGAGTGCGAAAATCGCGTGACGGCGTTGCTCGCCGTGAAGCGTAAGCAAACCAAGCTTACAGATTTTTGGCATTAAACGCCTTTGCTGCTGCTTGGGCAATTCTTTCTGCGTTTCACGTCAAATTTTTGCGATAACGAAGTTCCGCGAGAACGAATTTTTTTTCGTGCACCGTGAATTTCGTTATAGCGGGATTCAACTGTAATACAACGCATCTAAAATAAGGCTAATGTACACTGGGGTTGTTTCTCTGCTTGCGAAAAGCTTTTGGAATGGAAGCCTTTTGGAAGTCTTTATATACATAAGCTTAAAGACTGCCTTGACGAGTGTAGATTTTCTTGGTTAACGATTATCATCCACTTCGTTAATTCCTCCAAAAGTATCAACATCGGCGCTTACTTTGTTTTTGTCAAATAACAGCCGAATAGCTGAAATTGTTAGCGTTTCTTGGTAGTAACGTCTGCGGACGGCACTAACGTATTTTTGTGTCGCGCACGAAACACAAAGTTAAGGAAATGACTAAGCAGTTTTGGAAAACATTTCTGAAGGGCCAAATAAGAATTGTCTACAATCAAATGCTTATAAAACTAAATACTCAGCATTTGTTTCCTCTTTGTAAACGCGACCAATTTGTGACGAAAATTATGCGTAAATATACAGAGATTCAGCAAACATATGACTAGAAATTTGTTTGAGTTTGGTTCTAATAAAGTAGAGCTAGACATGTACCATCCGGCCACCGATATAGCTCAGTAATCCGGGTGCATTCGAGAATGGTTGGTTTGGTTGGTTTGTTGCTTTACATAAATGCCTTTATGATTTATTCAAATGTTGCCTATTGTTCGCTTGTACGGGGCACCACTACACAGACTGAATACAACAGAGTGATTGTAATACAATAGCAAGTGCAACGCATTTTTGAAGCATATGAAATGTTCATGATTTGCGCACAATGACCTATTTTCGAAACAAGACACGCTCATAAAAAATCAAAACTTTTTTGCAGAAAATAATGCCACACATACACGCCGGAAACATGCACAATGATCTCGGCATCGCAGTCGATCACAGATATGCTTTTCAGAACGAAACAAGGAAGAATCCAAAAGCTAGTCATATATGGCAAATAGACATTGGGCATCGGCTTTCTTAATAAACATGAATATATGATGAAATTAACAGATAGCGCTGGTTAACTCAAAAGCATGCACAGAACTTAGCTTGAGGCAAAGGTGTATATTCTATAATTACATTTAGACTGTTCTCTGTTCTCACGTACGTTCGCCGTGTTTCGTATTTTACTGTTGTTGTTTGTTTGTTTTTGTTTTTTTTTTTGTAGGCATTGTACACTGCTGTATTACCGTTTGTTCAATATTTATAACATAACAAAAGCTTTACCAAGTATTGCTGCGCATGCAATTTATGTGTGAATTCCGTATATGAATATCCCCGCAAACTTTTGTTCTTTTCCTGTTATGTTTTTCAATGCAATTTATGTTGTTGATGTTTTTTTAAGTATCGTGATCGAGTGATGACTGCACATTTTATGCAAAATGCCCCCTGTTGACTTGTTGAGCTCTGTATGAATTGAACGTGGCCTCGCCTACCCACTTTCAATTCATACCTCGTCAGGTTGCTTTGGCCTTTAGTTTCTATCGCCACTGGAAATGACCCACAAGACAGTTATTTTGAATGGAATTGAATCAAGCTACTTGTCGGGCGCTATGTATACAGTAGCATACACGGTGGACCCGCACCTCCTTCCATTGGCGTGCGGCTCCTAGCAACGGCCTCCTTTATTACTTCAAGTAGATTGCACAAGAAACATGCACAATTGAACACTCTGGCGTAAATTATTCGAGACAGAGAAGAAACAAGAAATTTAAAGAGAAAGTACGTTGCGCCTGTTGCAGCCATATGCAACGAGGTGACAGCACGGACCGCGGAAATAGTTGACCCCCCTCCCAGGGCCTACACACAGCGACACTATACGGACAGCCGACAACACGTCCAGAGATTGACAGAAGTCTACGAGTATGTATAGTTCGTACGGACGCATCAGTCCTTCAAAGTGGGGAAGGACAACAACTACGAGCCACATACATGCAGAGTTATCCACATATCAGAAGTGCGTAACGGACTACCCGGACTCACTTGTAATGGAGCTGTATGCCATCCGCGATGCTATGGAGGCTCTAAATGCCATACCGTCTATAAGCGAAACTCACATTTACACCGACTCTCTAGCGGCTATTAAACGACAAAAAACACTAAGAATTACTCAAGAGACCCACGCTCTGAATAAAAAAAAAAACAATAAAACTCATTTAGGTTCCTTGAATACAAGAAGGCGCTAAGAACATTGATCATAAAAAAAAAAAAACAGACACCCTTACACACCGAGCCCCAAACACGAGGACCTCGCCAACAAGCCTCCCATTAGATCCCCACTCCGCTTTGCCAATCTCGTCATCTGCTGTAAGGTAAAGTGCACATGCTCTGATTCCCCCTGGCACTCAACCCCTTCCTCATAACCTAACGAGAATGGAGGAGGTGTCCCTTACAAGGATTAGTGTGGGGCGGCCCGGCCCATTGCCTAGTAGGTGATGTGTCGATGGAGCTCTCAAGAAGACGAAGTGCCGAGCCCATGCCCTAAGTGTCCAAGTCCGGACACCGAGGGGGACTTTCGCCACCTTTTATGAACATGTCCAGGAATGCAGTCATAAAGAAGATGACTACAAGAAGTTGGACTGCCGCCTACAAGGGAGCAAGACCTGCACTTGTAACCAACGGACAACATTGCATGGGAGCCGGAGCCTGCACCGGCTTCTTGAAGACTATGATCTACACTACTTACTTTAAGTGAAAGACAGCCCCATTCTATACCACGTGGCAAATCTTCGAATTAAAAAAAATGGATTCAGGGCTCTTCATATTGACGCATGTCATAGAATACGACGGAGACTGTCACTTGCAATAGGGGAAGACGACGAAGAAGTGAAGCTGTGCTCCGGCTCGTGCTCGCCTCACTAGTCGCTGTACATCATCGGTTCCAGAATACCTTCTCAGATAACGTTTTGTTACAATATCATATCTTAGATGTGTTTTCTACTCAAACGAGACGGTTATTGTTAATCTTTCCCAGAGCATTATGTTCGGCATAGCCGGTAGAGTTAAGATTTTACATAGTAATTAATAAGTACAGATTTTGTCATATCTTCATTTAGAGTTCTTGCGTTATATGCTGGGTGAAGAGAATAAAAGATTGTATGATTTAGAATGCTGCCGTTGAACCGGATATACTGAAATCGAGAGGGATCGTGAAATAGCTATATAAAAATGTCCCAAGGTAACCTTATCTTATCTGTAACCTAAAAGAAAGAAAGAAAGAAAGAAAGAAAGAAAGAAAGAAAGAAAGAAAGAAAGAAAGAAAGAAAGAAAGAAAGAAAGAAAGAAAGAAAGAAAGAAAGAAAGAAAGAAAGAA
>JAJIZL010015365.1:0-35746 GCA_023969395.1 Amblyomma maculatum | reverse complement strand
CTACGGACTCCAAACATTAAGATATGTATTGCCGTCATTCCTAAACCACTACACTTTCACAAATGAATCCATTCACTCAGTTTCATATACCAGTATAAGAAATATGTTCCTACATAGAAATGAAGAGAATGTGACAGTAAGAAATGCTAAGTAAACATGCGAGTTGAAGCTGCTATCTTTTTGATTTTGTGTGTAACTGTGCAGAAACTATTCTGTGTTCCATCGGAAAATATTGTATGCATTTTTGTTCCATGTCTGCTCTTGCTTGTGTTTTTTTTTTTTTTTTTTTTTTGCTGTTATTCGCCATCGCCATGTCGAACCACTGCGGGAGATGGGAGCTTTGTCAAGCCCCGTGCGCGGCTTTTTTTCCTTTCTCCTCAGCCATTGTAAATGTCTGAAATAAACTGAATGAATGAATGAATGAATGAATGAATGAATGAATGAATGAATGAAAATGCCGAATTTCGATGGGTGAGTAGGTGGTCTTGGATGACTAGAAAGCAATCGTGAGTAGTTTGTGGTATAGAAAATTGACGAAATGGCTGTCTTCAGAGAAAAGCGGATGTGTATAACAGCGAGGTATGCCGCGAGCAGCTCGCGGCTGAAAGAACAGTACCGTTTTTCTGATGATGAGAGCTTCTAAGAGAAAAACCCCCGAGGACGCCATTCGGCGTTAAAGCATTGATTCAGGACGTCGCCAACGGCGCAGCTTGAAGCATCGACAGTGAGGCTCGTGGTGCATCCTGGTAGGGTGAACGAGAAGGGGGCAAAGTCGAGACGCTCTTTGATGGCAAGGAACGCAGCATTGGCAGTATTGGTCGAAGTGAGAGCGGGTGCCTTTGGTTTGGCAAGCCGAAGTAATTGAGTGGATGAAGAGCAGCGTATCCAGGAATGCAACGCCTGTAGTAGTTGACGAGGCCAAGGAAACGCCGGTGGTGCCGCAGTGAGTCCATCCGGGATAAATGCGCGATTTCTTTGACTTTAGAAACGGTTGTATACGGATGGCTTCGAAAAGATGTTCGAGGAACGCCAAGAACGGAACGCCAAATACACATTTGTGGGTGTTAAGACTGAGTCCGTTTTCGGTAAAACGTGCTTCGACGAGGCCCAAATCACGGAGGCGTTTCGCGGAAATACTGGCGACGAGGACATCATCGATGTATGCGAACACGAACGGTAGACTAACGGTAAGGATGCGCGGTCAAGTTTGGGGCGCCTGATTTCTTTGGGGCCATGTGCAGCTGCTCAACAGCTGGAGGATGGCTGCGCGATGCCAGTCTCCACCATCACTTCATATTATTTTAAAGTCCTCTCTCTGGAGGCATTACATAAGAGTTTGATTACAGGCATGAAAAAATACAAGCACCGGTCATTGTGTTTGAAAATGAATTCTCACAGCTTCCACAAACGAAGATTGGCATGAGAGTTCGGCGAATTGGTTGAGAAGGGCATTCCAGTCCACAATTGCTCGAGAAAACCGATTCTGAAAACGTTTCTTGTGCGAGCAACAGGCCAAGTTATCTGAAACGAATACGAAGCGCGATGAGATATGTGGGTGCGATGCACAAAGCAAGGTGCGTGATTTAGTGAACTGATTAGAATTTCGTGCAGAAAACGGGAATGCGACGACGAAGTTAAAGGTTTTCAAGGCTGGAACTTTCCTTTAGAGATGCATCGCTTATGGAATATGAGTATGCATGATGTACGAAACGGATGGAATGGTTCTGAACTGTTTCAATTGCATTTGTTAGGTATATCTGACATGGGTTTTATGTTTGACTGGCATACTTAAGTTATGACCTGATAAGTGTTTTATATCCCAGACGTTTTACGTCTGCCAGGTAACGTTTTATGAACCCTAAAGTCATGTTTGCCGATGATATGACGTTGGTTATGTGTGTGTACCAAGAAAGATCTCCGCACAGTGTGATTCCAAGATACTTTTATGATCCCAAGCGTTCTATGCAAGAGTTAGCAAATTCATATGAAAAAGAAGGGGAATATGCTAATGAGTAAAAGAGATGAATTTGCACTTCTTTGTGTTTAAAATCATTAACAAGCGGTTGAACAATTCTTGTACTTGGCCATGCTGTAGAGCTACCTGATCAGAGATGTTAGCAATTTTCCAATAGATTACGCAGTAGTCCGCGGAAATTCTTATCTGACTGTACAAGGAGAGGTAGTTCTGTACAAGAAGAGGTAGTATATATCAAAAACAGGAGAAGGGCGCGTTACAAACCGCCAGCGGCTCGCGGACGCCTACCAACGGGTCGGCGGCAGAACCCGCTAGAGCCCAACGAGACTGATGGCTGGGGCAGAAAGAACAAGGTTTATTGTGTGGCTTGGGTTTTTATACCAAGCCAAAGGAAAACAAGAACGAAAAGAAAGCTGCAAGCAGAGGCTGTCGTGACGCTTGGTGATAACGACGAGCAGAGCGGAGGCGGGCACACGTGGCGCTGACGAAGCATTTAGCAGTTCGCAGCAGGGCGAGTACAGGTCCCTGCGAGACGCCAGATATTACAGGTATTGTGTGTGAGCTTTTGTTATTAACACAGACGAGCTGTGAGCGGTTAGCAAAGGAACTCTAATCTTGTTTAGAATGTTGGGATGCACATTTAGATCGGCAAGTTTCAGCAGTAAGCGTTTGTGAGGTACATTATCAAAAGCTTTTGTGATGTCTAAGAAAATTTAATCAGTTTGGTGGTTACGATTAACGTTAGTGTGTAGGTCGGAAGTAAAGATTGCTAGTTGTGTTACGCACTAGTAACTCTTTCGGAAATCATGTTGCGCAGGATGAAAGAAGTTTGTTGAATGCTATGGGAGTAGATGACGTGTTCTACGAGTTTGCATGGCACGCTAGTTAGGGAGATGGGACGGTTGTTTAAAGGCGATTCTCTTGTACCTGACCATATGCTCAAACTCCTGGCGGGCAATACGTAGTTTTTCAGGTGCGAGACGACGATCTGTGGCATGCATTCTTTGACCACGGGTAATAATGCGGTGCACAACGTCGTGTTTGACATTTTTTGTCCAGTAAGGAGAGGCTGTGAAGGACGGAAACCTTTAGCAGGTACCCCTAAAGCGAAGGGGTTACGGTAATGCGGATGGTAAAGGCAAAGTGGTAGAAAAGGGAGGGTCTGCCAGGCCGGTGGTAGAATCGCAGGATTTTTAGGCGCCATGTACACCAGGAAAGATACATTGCGGAGAAAATCCGCTCTAACGATGGCATGGTAAACCTCTGCAACCAAATACGTGCAAAAATGACGGCTGTAGACCAATGTTGTCGTTCAGGGAGCGTTTCCTGTAAACTGGAATCCATGACCCGCTAATAGCTTGGAGATTTAACAGCGGCAGTGCTGTACGCTCCATAGCGTTGGCAGGGAGTACGCTGACCTCGGCACCGGTGTCCACCATTACCGGAGTCAGTAATGTAGAAGAGGCGACCTTGATTTTCCGGGAAGCCATTCGTCCCCATTAGTGATTCCTCGGCGCGTTTCCTTCCCATTCTCAGAGGAGGGAGTGCAACTCTCCGCAGCAGCGCCAAAACACCGGTGATATCAGCAGTGCGGCTCGTCGTGCCGCTCTTCAGCGTGGCGAAAGATGGGCGCGCGGTGAGGAGGAGTGGGATCAGCTGCAGCGCGTAGGATTGATAACGCCGCTGAGAAAGGGCTCGGGAACTAGGAACGCCTTGCTTGGAGCACCGCATGACGCAGCAAAGAGATCTTGCATATTACGTATATCGTTGTGCAGTTCAGTAATATTTTGCAGAAACGCCGCGGATAGGTGCTAGGTAGCAGCGAATTTTCAAGAGCTGTAGAGCGAGCGGATGCCACAGATGGGAGGATCGTAGTCGGCTTAAGTCGTAGGGCGTGTTGGTGATGTCACCAGTACGATGTGCACCGTAGGCAGAAGGCGTTGCTGGAACAGCTCCTGGAGAAGCTGTGTCTATAGTGGTAGCGGGATCACCGAGCAGGCCCTCCATTTGCCGAAGTTGCGGTAGAAGCCGGTCGCTGAGCTCTGCCGAGGAAAGGAGCTGCTGCAGCCGCTTATGGTCGGATGGCAAGGTGCGTTCCGTAATAACTGCGTTCAGTTTGGCGTACGGATCCGCTGCTGTGGGACTTGCCAGAATGTCCCAGACCTCGAGAGCAACCTCGGCAGGCAGCGAGGCCTGAAGGTGACTGAATCGACATTCCTGGGAGGTAATGTCCGACAGGAGAAAGCGGACTTCAGCTTATAAAAACCATACGCCAGGACGTGCCCAGTGAGCTCATGAGCGTAGTTGTAGAAGTAGAGCAATTTGGTGAGTTGGGCCTCGTTCCATCATATCAAACAGCACGAAAAAGACGGCGACTAATTAAGGACGACACAGGGACGAGCACTGACTCTCAACTAAAATTTTTATTTGTCACGGTAGAATACTTATACACATGAGCAAAAGAAATCACCGAAAAAAGGAAGGAAAGGTTTAAAAGCACACACAAAAACTTCAGAAAAGAGAATTAAGCCACCTCATTGTCATTTTCTGTCTAGATATGCTACACTAATTTCGGTTTGCTGATACATGTGTGCTGATGCTTTGTGATGTAAAAAGCTTCCACCGCCTCTCGAATTGTCTTATCGAAGTTTGGGTGCAATATTCTTATAGATTCGAACGAAGGTGAGCACGTGGCACAGAGGGCCGCGACGCGTAAATTCTCGTCTCTCTTACGGACGTCGTTATTGCGCTCTTGCAGGCGCGTGTTGAGACATCGTCCTGTTTGTCCTATGTAGTTGATACACGATACCCTGATACACGACGCCTTTTGTGCATTATACATGGGCTTCGTGGGGCCACCGTTACAACCACCATTGCTTGGAGCTTCGAGCTTGCGATCATATTGGAGCAGATAGAAACCTGATATTCTTCAGACCATGGGAGAGGCTGTAGACTGTTTTCTAGAACCTCTGCATGTTCGCTGGCTGGGAAGGTAAACTGCACATCCGACAGAGCAGAGTTTGTAAACGTGTAGCCCCAAGTGAAATGTTTATCAGCATTGTGAACAAATCTCTGGAACATGCTTTGGTTGGGCTTCATGAAAAGGCATTTAGATTTGCAGATGAATACTTGATTTTTGGGGATCGGTTGTCTTTCAACGCCGAAATTGTTATTATTTTAAAAGTGCTTAAGGAATCCGAATCTGGGCAAAAATTCACATTCAGGACAAAGACGATTTACAACCAAGGTATCCAGATAAAAATGGATAAACATCATATTTGCTGGCGTTACAAGTCTAGTTCCACGAAGTGGATTCTCAGTTTAAAATCAGTTCATTCCAATATTCCACTTCAGTTCATTCCAGTTCATTCCAAACCATGGCTCAAGATTGCATTGAAGAATTGTTTCCACGTGATGAACAGCAAGCAGTTTCAAAGCCAAGGTCCCGAGACTAAAGGAAGCAGCCCACCCGCAACAAATGATAGCACGCAGCTCCGGAGGACTGGTTACAAAAGGGAAACACAGACGCTACTTATTCGGTAATAGAAATTTGCAATCATCCCGTATATTCATATATACACGGCCCCTTTTTAGTTGAGAGTCAGACCCCGTCCAGTGTCGTCCTTTCTTTCTCAGTCTGTTTTCGCACTGTTTGATATGAGAGCATAGGTGTAGGCTCCATGCGCGCAGCTGCCATTGCGGAAATGCCAGTTTTCGGGCCGAAGATCGCTTGCAGTGGTTCACGGTCAGTCACGAGCTTGGTGGACGTTCAGCAGACGTAAAAATGGAGCTTTTTGTTACGCCGAATATCAGAAAAAATGGCTTCTTTTTCAATCTGGATGTAGTTTTCGGCACTTGATAATGTGCAGGATGCGCACGCAACGGTCAACCAGATCCATTTGGTATTTTCTGCGAAAGAACCGCGCCTCTGCCGTATTGGGATGTGTCGAAGGCGAGTGGCAAGGGTTGCTTAGGCTCATAATCGCCGAGTACTGGAGGACATCACATAACTGCTTTTATCAGCTTAACGGCGAGCTGGCAGGATTCACCCCACGTCCACTGCGCGTTTTGATTAAGTAGTTTGTAGAACGGGTGGGGCGAAATTGATAAACTTTTAACAAACTTGCCGTAGTAGCTCACCATCCCCAGGAAAGACTGCAGTTGCTGCTTGTCCTTAGGCGCAGGCGCATTTAGCAGTGCCGATACCTTCTTAGGGGATGCTTAAACACCATCTGCGTTGATGATGTGGCCCAGATAAAAGCGCTGTCGTTGAAAAAAACAAGCGCTTATCACGCCGGAGGCGCACCCCAGGTTCTCCTAATCTTCACAAGTCGGCTTCTAAATTGCGGAAGTGTTCTTCCTTGGTCTTGCCCATGACCAGAATCAAGATAGCAGCTGACTCCCCAATCCTTTCAGCATGTTGTCCATAATTCTTTGAAATATGTTTGGCGCCGACAAAATGCCGAAATCCAAGAGTTTCATGCTGAAGAAATCCGTCAGTGGTTTATTCGAACTGTACCCCACCACAAACTGCTGGTATGTCCTACTGAGGTAGATTTCGGAAACCTCCTCTCCTCCTGCAAGTGATACTAGAAGGTCAACTATACGAGGTAGCGTCTACTTCCAGACAGGGATTGATGATGGCCTTATGACTGAGGGTTCTGTCCTTCTTCACGACCGGTACCAAGGGCGTCGCGTAGTCACCTGTAGCAACCGGAGATATAATGCCAAGCCTCCCCATTTTTGTAACTTCAGCTTCTACTGCACCTCGTAGTGCGGATGGAACGCTTCTTGCCTTCAAAAACTTCGGCTGCAACCCTTCACGAAGGACAATCACGGCTCGCTCTTCTGCAATAGTACCTAGTTCACCGTTCAAACGCTCGGAGTGGCAGTCTAGCAGGGCTTGCAGTTTTCGTTCCCAATGCTTTGACATGTTATGAGAAGGACCCTAGTGCTGCAAAAACCAAGCTCTTCTAATCCAGCCGAATATCTTGCAACCATTCCCTGCCGACAAGATCCGGCACTGCAGTGTCGACGATGTATAGAGGAATCTGCGTGGTCTGGTCCTTGTGGTTCACTACTGCCGCCAGTCCCTTCGGCTTCACCTGCGTTCAGTGTAAGGCCTCACATTTCACGACGTTGGCTGAATTTTCTTACGAAGAAAAATATTCTTGAATTCACGCCAGGAAATGACGGATAAGGCAGCGCCATGTCAAGCTCCATCGTCAGCTAGACACCGTCGACGCTCAGGGGAACAGCAATCGGGGCTGCATTGAGTGCTTGAAACGAGGCAGACAACGTGTTTCGGACGGACGCCAGCACCGTCACTCTTTTCCGAGGCTTTGTCTCCCTGACTTTGTTTCCTTTGAGGCAGACTCGGTGAATATGCCATTTCCGGTTACAATTGTAACACGCATAGGATATATGAGGACACGCTTCGCTCGAGTAATTTGGTGACCCGCACCGCAAACAGCTTTACAATGTCACCATCTATGTTTCAGCTCGAACTTTGTTCACATCTTGCCCGCGGGCACGCTGTTACGCGTAAATGTCGCGCTTTTCGTTGCGTTTACCATGACAAGAGCTTTATCTACAGTTTTCTGGAAGGATAACTTTTTGTCTTCCGTAAACATACCACGCTCAATGTCTGCGGAGCAGACCGTAAACCCTGAGCGCTGCATCCAGGAAACTTCCGAATTCGCAACTCAGCACCAGGCTTCAAAACTCAGCGATAAATTGGTCAATTGACTCCCCGGTTTGCTGTGATCGCTTGGAAAACTTCGCACGTTCTGCAATGACAGACTTTTGCGGCGCCAAATGATCGCCCAGAAGTTTCAGAAGACTGTCAAACTCTTTTGAGGACGATGCGCCTGACGCCGTCAACGACTTCAGTAACGCATACGTCTTCCCACCAGTGAGACTCGTTTTGGCGAAAACCTCGTTCACCAAGAAGTAAGCCTTCAGCCTTTCCTCATACGAGCACCAATCGCTTGTGGATGCGTCAAAAGCGTCATTATGACCAGCTCATGACTCACTAGAAGTTCCAGCCGCAGTAATGCTGCTTTCAGGATTTCCACCGCCGGCAATCTTCGGAGCAGGAATCTCTCGACGCAGGCCCCGCGGCGCCGGCTCAGGCACGCGCCTGGGTTCGTCATCGGATTAAAACGCTAGACAAGGCATCGTTTGCCTTGCTGTCACGACCTTGCCGTCTCGATCTGGCCTTCTTTCACAAGTGGTGGATGTCAAATTCCATCCCCTTGCTGCCTTGGGCCCTGCCTCTGGCTGTAGCTACATTCCGGTCGCCGTTTCGCAACTATCACCATTGTCATGTGAACTGAGAGCAGTCCCGACCCGGCCGGACTCTCTACCTCGGCTTTACCGACGCCTCCGACTATACCCACATGACAACGCGACCCGCCGCTGTTCGCTGGTCGTCGCGACGAAGACGTGGGTGACTGGCTCGACACCTATGGACTTCGCAATGCCTACACCCGGTGGGACGATGCTTTAAAATTCCTCAACGTTTTTTTCTACCTCATTGAGGTCGCCAGAAACTGGTTCATTATTCGCGAACCCCATACTACTAACTGGACCACCTTCCAACAGCAGTAACGACAATAGTTCGCCGGCCCGGCAGTTCGGACTGAGATCGCGAAAAACAAGGTCGTTTCCCCCCTTCAATGTCCTGATGAGTCATATGCATCTTACATAGAGGCCGTACTTGCACTTTGCCGGCGATTTAGTCCCACCATGACAGAACCTTAACGTGTGCACCACGTTTTAAAAGGGATCAGTTCTGTGGCTTTTCGCTCCCTAGTTGCCCAGAATCCTTCAAGTGTTGATTCCAATTTACGACTTTCCAATTAACACCTCGACCAGCTGCAGTCCTCCCGATTGTAGACAGGCGTCAAAACAAGCCCGACCTCTGCTGGCATTGACCTGCGGGCAATGATTCGAGCGATCTTCCGCGAAGAGCTGCAAGCCCTCAATCCTTTCTGTCGACACGGGTGCGATCATTCTTCCGCAACTTCTAATGGTGCCGATTTCCCCAACATTATTAAAGAAGAGTTAGCAACAACCACACACCCTATAGCATCCGAACTTTCTGCAACCCACCCAGCGCCGACCTACGCGTACGTCGCTGCATCCCCCCTCCTTTGGTTCCCCTGCCCCGACCGGCACCATCCTACAATCACGTCAATGCAATGGCGATGGCTTAAACTGCACCCCCCTAATTCACACCTTGACGCCCCTCTCGCCCAGTCTGCTATTCCTGTGGCATTAAAAGACATATATCCCGCTTCTGTCGTCACCGCCTTCAGAATGAGAGCCGTGGTTACACCTTCGAATGTGACATGCCTTCAACTTCATATTATCAACGCTGGTTTATTCCAAGCCCACCTCGACGATCCTCCCTACCTCCAGTAGCGTCCTCTTAACCTTGCGGAGGCCATGTATCGCGACGCCGGTCCCCATCCACATACCGCCGCTCAGTTTCCCATGTCCGACCCGCAACAACTCTATGTCCGTCATCCGGAAAACTAAGTGTTGCAGTATCCGGAGGTCAAACTGCACTCTGCAAACTTACTAAAAGCTCCTGATCTCCCCTATAATTTGATTTCTGTTTTCGCTGAAGGATTATCGGACGAAGCTTTTATTGATACAGGGGCGACAATTTCTGTCATTCACGCTGATTTGTGCTACCGTTTGCGGAACGTGACGACACCATATGTTGGGCCTGAACTCCGTGAGCCAATGACGTCCGTTTGCGCCATTCAGCGAAGTGCACCATACGTGTTGTTGTCGACGGCGTCCGCCATCATGTACTGTTTGCTGAGCTCTCACCCTTTGCGCATCTGAATTTTGGATGGGATTTTTTGTCAACCGCTTCAGCGTTAATTTCTTGTGGCGACCGTGTTATCCATACGACAGACAGCGATTTTTCATCTGAATTTTCTGAACGACATCTTCCCTCGTTGTCGCCGCTGAAACTGTTTTGCCTGCACAGTGCGAAAAACTGCTTACTGTTGTTTCTGACCACATCACTGACGGGTACGTACTCATAGCACCGTCTCATCGTCATCCTGAACGCGGCATCGCCTTGCCGTCTAGTCTTGTCCGGTTCCACAACGGCTCAGCGACAGTACTGGCCACTAACACTTCACGTGAATCCCTCGTGCTCCCAAAAGGAACTTTTCTTTCTTGCATGTTGGATGTTGAACTTTTGTCCCTGATGGTGTTCACCGCCCCTCTACCTCAGCAACGTGTTTTGTCAGACGGCTCTCTTTCTGTTCTCACAAAGTCTATTAATCCTAACCTCACGCCGAATCAACGCCAGGAACTGCTGGCATTGCTTCGACACCACAAAGCCATTTGTGATGCCACTTCCCCACCACTGGGGCAGACTAGTGTTGCGCACGATCGCATCATTACTGAAGATAATTCTATCGTTCACCAACGGCCTTATCGGGTGTCTCTCTCTGAACAAAATTAATTGAAGAAAATATAAATGATATGCTCCGTCGCAATATTATTCGCCCCTCAACAAGCCCATGGTCCTCCCCAGCAGTGCTAGTTAAATAAAAAGGGCGGCTTGGTACACGGCTGTGTTGATTACCGCGCACTCAACAAAATTATCCGCAAATATGTATACCCGATGCCGCGAATGGATAACGCCCTTGACTATCTCCAAGGCGCCGAATATTTATCGACCTTGGACCTCCGTTCAGGTTATTGGCAAATACCTATGCATGAGGACGACAAAGAAAAAATCCGCTTTCGCAACTCCCGATGGCCTTTACGAATTTAATGTTATGCCTTTCGGACTTTGTAACGCACCAGCGATCTTTGATAGAATGATCGATACTGTACTTCGTGGCCTAAAATGGAGAACCTATTTATGTTACTTGGACGGCATTGTTATTTTTAGTCAACTTTTAACCCTCACGCGCCTGAATAAAGTCCTCAAGTGTCTAGCTTCAGCGGGCCTTCAGCTCAACACCAAAAAATTCCACTTTGCAGAAAAAGAAAATTAAAATATTGGGACATCTGGTTAGCCATGACGTCATTCGTCCAGTCCCTGAAAAAATCATCGCGGTCTTGAACTTTGCTCGTCCACAACGAACTGCAGATTTGCGCAGTTTCCTCGGCCTAGCGTCTTATTTCCGGCGTTTTATTAGGCATTTTGCAACTATTGCTAATGCACTTCATGAACTACTTAAAGCACGCAGTCCTTCCGTGTGGACTGAAGGGTGCGAAACTGATTTTAGTGACCTAAAGCACGCCCTGACATCAGATCCTGTTCTTGGCCACTTAAGTGACAGCGTTCCAACCATCCTGCACACTGATGCCACTGGTCACGGTGGCATCAGTGGCCTCTACTTCTTCAGCGGGATGCAACTTCGCATAAGAAAGTAATTGCCTTCGCAAGTCGGACCATGACTCCAGCTGAGAAACACCGAGCAGAAGTATCTTGGTGTCATCTGGGCTGTTCGAAAATTTCGCCCGTACCTATATGGTCGGCACTTCACAGTTGTGAACGATCATCATGCTCTTTGCTGGTTGTCTTCGCTCAAACATTTGTCAGGCCGATGTGGACGTTGGATTAAAAGCCTGCAAGAATACCATTTCGACGTCACTTATAAATCGGGTGGCCAACACGAAGACGCCGACGCTCTTTCTCGCTGTCCGCTTTCGAAATCAGCTTGCTATTTTTCTTTTCAATGTTATGCTCATTCCTATGGCAAAAGCCCTGACAGTTATCCCTCACCTCTCCCATTCATTCTTGCGAATGACATTACTCTTTGGACATCAACGGGTAATGTCGGTCAAATGGAGGAAACCCTCCAGGCTGGGGCGGACATCGTCGCGGCGTATGCCGCCGTGGTGGGCCTCACCTGCTCACCGATTAAATCAGAACTGTTGCTCTTGCACCTTTCAAGGTGCCGCACAGACATGGGTCCACCACCTAATATTAGAGTCAACATTGATGACCAACAAGTCCCCCAATTTGATAAGGTGCGTATACTGGGCATCATTATTCAGAACAATGGCACGAATACTGCCCCTATTGCTAGGCTCAGAAACACAGTCCACCAGACCATGAGACTGATTAGACGAATTGCGAACCGTCACCGGGGGATGCGGGAGCATGTCCTCCGCCGTCTGATACAAGCGTTCGTGGTGAGTCGAGTGGTGTACTCTCTTCCATATTTGTTTCTTTCCACGATGAAGAAAGAAAAAGTGAATTCACTAATCAGGCAAACCTATAAAACAGCCCTAATTCTACCCAGACACACGTCAAATGCCCGTCTGCTCCTTATGGGGGTGATGAGCTTAGATGAGCTTAGCGAAGCCACTCGCACAGCACACGTTGAACGCCTATCATCCACTACAAAAGGGAGGCATATTCTCTCGTCCTTAGGCCTCAACCCTATAAGCTCCCTCAGACCCATGCACTCAACCCCGAGAGAAATTCAATCTGTTTTAACAATCCATCCACTCCCGAAAAACGTCCACCCGGTTCATCACCTAGCTCGGCGAGAAGCTAGAGCCGCGGCGCTGCACAAACAATACCACGCTGATACCAGTGCAGTCTATGTGGACGCTGCAGAATATGCTACTCATCAAGCCTATGCCTTGAGCGTGGTTTCCAACACACTTCACCCTATAGTTTCTGGTTCGGTTAAAGCTGCATACTCTTGAGAGGCAGAAGCTGCAATTTCATTGGCAATCTCCTCAACCACTGCCACACTAAACTTTAGTAACTCAAAAACAGCAATCTGCGATTTCACACGAGGCAGGATTCCCACGCCTGCTTTCAAAATTCTCAACTCTATTCAACCCATGACCAGATCAGTTGAACTCCTATGGGTACCTGCTCATGCGGGCAACCCTGGGAATGAAGCTGCCCATAACACAGCTCGAGCGCACGTCAACCGAGCAGGGCCAGCTACAGACCCAGGCAGTGCACGCGAACGCCTGGTTACCTATAACGAAATTACTCTCCACTACAGGGAGCAACGACTCCAGTATCCGCCCCCACACCAATCACTATTTAAATTCGAGCAGGTGACCTGGCGCCAGCTCCAGGCCCGTACCTTCCTATCTCCAGCACACCTTGCCCATATCCACCCCGGCCTTTTCTCCCCTGTATGCCCCTTCTGCGGGGCACCCAAAGCAGACTTTCATCACATCCTCTACATGTGCTCTGAGCTCCAGCCACCCCGCAATTTGCAACTAACATAGAGCGATGGGAGATCGCGGTGTCCAGCTCGGACCCAGCTGCACAAAAGGAGCTGGTGGGCTGAGCTCTAAGAGTTGCTGAGAGCCACAAGCTCCCGGCCACCCTACGCGATATCGAGCCGACCCATCAAAACAGTCAATAAGGCTCAAGATTAAATAAACGTTTTCACCACCCCCACTACCTGTTTTTGTTGCCAATGCATTTCCACCTCTGACTACAGCCGACCATCTCTTTTCCCGGCGTATATCACACCAGTTTCTTTTGACGACTCTGATAACAAACACGCTCTCTGCTCACAGCAATTAGCCGACGCCTACTGCCGTCCGATCCAAGGTCAATGTAATGGCCGCGTTACTTAGAAGAAAACGCATGCAGCTGCCTATTGCCAGCAGCATCAACTAGATGGTGAGGGCCCCTGCGAACTGTGTGGCCAATTACTAAAGCACAGAAAATAAGATCTGCCAGAACTCCAAAGAACTAGAAAGTAAGTATAATATTCACGCTCAGGAATGAATGCAGTTTGTTTTTTGCGTAAGAAAAAACGTGTCATATTTATTATAATATTTTAACTTGTTTCTAACGGCCTCTCTCGGCCATTTATTATCCGCTGCGTAGTTGCCCAAAGCTCAGATATGGCTCAGACCAAAGCTTTTTAATCCGTGGAATGGGTGCGTCATCGGCCCCGGTTCAACGCTCATCGTTGCGTGCTGCGTGCAGAGCGGGTTATCTGTACCAAACAGTCAGTATTCCGTTCTGCTGGCTGTGGTAGAGCTTAACAGCAAGGCGAAGACTGTGTGTGCTCGATGAGAAACTGATTGCCGCGGCATGTGCGCATTTCCGGACGATGGGACAATGCTGCGTCACAGCTCGGCGGCTCGGCTCGGCCAGCTCGGCCTCACAGGAACGTCGCAAAAGTGGTGGCTTGTTTTACGGATACACGTCTGCGGGAGCGGCGCATTGCTGCATCTGTTTTAACTGAACGGTGAAGGTGAGATTTGATTGCCCCCCAAGACGCATGTCGCATTGCGCAAAGCCTTCCGTTCCGCTTCCTTCGCTGCGTGTTTTGCTTACTGCGTCGTCGGACAGAGAGCGCTTGTCCGTGTCCTCTCTCTTGTGAATGTGTCGTTAGCGCTTTGTCCTTTTGTTAAAAAATGCTGCACCAACTAGCCCAACAAAAAGTCCTTCTTGAGTACGTCACTGTGACGTCACAAGCTTTTCTGACGTCACAACGTCACGTGTTTGCTTTGCCTCACAGTTTGCAGGGGGAGCCGGGAAACTAAAGCCTCGCTCAGAGTCGACACGCAGGCTTCTATGGGAGTTACGCTACCATGTACTCTTTCTACCATGTACAATCATTGACCGCCTTATCGGCGCTTCGGACCCGTCCAATGCTAGGCTTCGCCGACAGCTTCGCAATTTCAGGCTCGAAGATGGCATCCTATATTGCCCTGATGGAACTCGCTGGATCCCAGTCGTGCCGCGTGTGCTTCGCCCATGTATACTGGCGGCTCTCCACGATGACGCTACTGCATGACACCTTGATTTTGAAAAAACCTACGACCGCGTGAAAAAACGATTCTATTGGCCTGGCTTTTCTTCCAGCGCAGCCAAATACGTCGCATCTTGCGCTCTGTGCCAACGTCGCAAACGGCCGAATTCTTCGCCCGTTGGCCTTCTACAACCTCTTCCCTGTCCTGCCACGCCATTTGACGTAGTCGGCATCGACTTATATGGTCCCTTACCTGGGGGTAACCATTGGAGTATAACAGCTGTCGACCACCTTAAACGCTACTCACAGATAGCACCTGTACCGACTGGTTTCGCTAAAGAAGTAGCTAATTTCGTTTTGCGATCAATTGTATTGTGTCATGGCGCTCCTCGGGTGCTCCTAGTTGATCGCGGGACGGCGTTCTTATCGACAGTCGTTGCCGAAGTTCTTCACGCGTCATCCACCCTTCATAAGACAACCTCAAGCTACTATCACCAGACTAACTGAGCGCTTTCATCTTACCCTATTACATGTACATCACAACACATCATCAAAATTGGGACACTATTCTACCATTCCTCACATTCGCCTATAATACAGCAGTACAGCGGACTACCGGTTACTCTCCAGTTTTACTCGTTTATGGCCGTTCTCATACTACAATTCTCGACACTTCCTTCTTCTCTACGCCTGACTACTCCACATTAGTACCTACCCAGTTCTTATCTCGTGTGTCCAGATGCCGTCACCTTGCCCGCCTCAACACAGCAGCATGCCAGGAAGACCGCAAGAGTCGCTATGATTCTACGTATCGCATGGTCTCTTTTCGTCCCGGTGACCCACTACGCACCCCTGGCCTTAGTGACAAATTCCACAACCGCTACCTTGGTCCCTCCGAGGTAATCAGGCAAACTTCCCCAGTGAACTACAAAGTCACTCCTGTTGATCCCCCAGCCGGTCAACGCCACCGTTGAACTGAAATTGTTCATGTTTCTAGCCTGAAACCGTTTGTGCGCCGCGGTGCATCGGTTAGTTAGGAGTGGCCAGGCTGGCCGCTTCCCACCCTCCGGGCTGATTGTGCGAGCTTTCCATGGATCTTCTTTCATTTGTATATATGCCATGGTCTTTTTTCATTTGTACATACCATCGTCATCGTCCCGCGGCGTCGGCTCCGGCACGCGCCTTGGTTCGTCATTGGATTAAAACGCTAGACAAGGAATCGCTTGCTTGCCGTCTCGACATGGCCTTCTTTCAGAATATTCACTGAGAAAAAACTTCTATTTTTCGGTAGAAAGCTTTAGTTTTATTGGTATTCACTTCTACCTTGTCTACGTTAGACCCTTCTTCAAGCCTGATAACTGTCTACTTAGATGGCTTGCGGCAAATTGCTACCAAATGCAAACTGCTGTTCCTTAGCGATCGTATTCAACATTGCTTCAGCGTTTTTTAGATTAGTTTTTATGCCCTCGCCGCTGTGCTTTGTATATCTCTGGCATTGTTTATCATTTAGCAATCTGGCACCTAAGCTGTTCACCTCGTTTACAGTATGGATGCAATTTATTGTAGAGTACGCTTTACAAAAGTCTGCCTGGTCATTTCGTTGCCTGAAGTCCAATGTCTCCCTTACTATATTAGCTAGTACCCTCGTAAATACCATGTTAGCAATAGATATAAGGCTGATCGGCCTCTTGGGTGTTAAGTTCCAGAAAAAATATTTTTTTAGATTAAGATAACGCAAGCGTTCTTCCAACTCTCTGGTAGCGTCCATTACATGAGATATTGCGCATGCAGGCAGATCACTTTTCTCCACCGTCCTTCAAAAAATCGGAATTGCTTGATCTCCTGCTGCTTTCCTCCTTTTCACAGCTTGTAACGCTTTCTTTGTTCTTCGCTACTGGCTGAAAGTCTGATTCCGCTGCACTAAGGCGGTGCATGTGCTTTAATCTTTTTAGAATAGAGGGGGGCTGGCTCAGGGGGTATATTCAAGAGTCAAAGTCTTCGAAAGTTGTCCATGCTAATCTCCTTTGATACACCCTGCCACCGAATGTGATGAAGCTGGTCTAGCTGCTAAGAAAACAACGCATGAACGTGGGATAAACGACGACGAGGAGGACGGGGAAATATCTCCATTGAGAGTTTCCCGTTTACTTTGGAGTGAAGCGTCTGTTAAAATCCTCCGTAACGCCTGGATCACGAGGGGTGTGTAGTGCGTCAAAAAATGGCATGCATGTTATTACGTCGGACTTCATTCGCGTGATACGGACCATGTTTTGCACTGCGGCCATTCACCTCTGGCTTGATTTTGTTCCTTGCACCATGGCTCAGTACAGTGCATGTTTCCCTCAGAAGTGCGCCGAAGCTTAACGGCGCGATTAGATACGCACCTTCCACGTTCAGTGCGTTCCCAGCCTCCAGCGTCCTCCAGCACCCTTGGAAAGTTCCCTGCATGTGGTACGGGTACCTGCGCACAGTGTACATTGTCACCATCATGCCGTTCGTTTTCATGACTGGCGAATTTAACATCTGGAAGCTAAAAAATTAGGTATATTTTTTAAATATTTACCCTCTCAATCCTGCCATGAGATATTCTTCATCAAGATATCGAAACAAAATTTGAGAAGGTGGAGCTCTCGGGTGTCTTCTCTGTATTGTTGAATACATACTCATGCCTGAACTTACCTTCGCCACATGTGTAATGTAGCAGAATATTGCAAAGCTTTATTTACAGCGTAGTTTGTACCGACATATTTGTTAAGCTTTTCTTATTTTTCGCGCAACTTATAAGAACTCATTACGTAAAGCTTATGAACAACCAAAGTTTCATTGATGTTAATTTTCAGGTTTCATATTTCAAAAATAGTAGTAGTTCTGTTGTTAGTAATGGAGGAATGCATTAACCGGCTACATTCTCTACTCCCATTGTCCGTTGTTGCGACAGTAGGAACAAAGAAAAGAAAATGCACGGGCCTACCAAATGGTTCTAGCTGAGTTGTCACCAGTCTCGTGAGGACCGAGAACAAAGGAGACATGAAAGGAAAAAAAGGAAAGAGAGAGAGAGAGCAGCTGTCGTCCGCCATCGAAGCGGCGGCGAGTGCAATGACCGCATGCATAACCAATACAACGATGGAAAAGGAGAATCCACCGCAAGGAACGAAGGCCCCGAAGAAGCAGCTATCCCCCGCCACTCCAGCCGCCTTTGTCCATCAAGGTTCTGTCAACACGTGGCTACAGGACAACCATAGGTGCCCTGGTAAGGCTCAGTTTAAAGAATTCTCGTGTGTTGTTGTAAGAACTGCCAAATATTGTCAGTTGAGGCAGTGCTAACAGCGAACGGTTTTTTTTTTATTTACTACGTAAAATAGGGACATTGTCAAGGCAGAAGACAGTCTGAGAGAGTTTGTATCACCTGTAAATTGTAACTGTCTTTTTAGGAAAGAAAAGTCGCAGTATTTGTCACAGCTGAACAGCGCCATACGGGAAGGGAGGAAGGTAGGAGTGAAACGTGGGGAAGAGATGCCGCGGAATCACAAATGTAGACTGGTCTACGGAAAAGAAAAAAAAATGCACATCCATCGCACATCTCTGTGGACGCCTGAACCGAGCTGTAATGGAAGGAAGGAAGGTGGGATTGAAAGAAGTGCCGTATTGGAGCGGCCTGGCTGGGGAGTCAGAGGATGTCTTGCAAAGCGGCCGGGATTCGAACCGCTTTCTTGGGCACAGCAGCCCACCGCGGTAGGACAAAAGATGGGTGTATTGAAAGGAAAGCCAGAGAGGTTGGCCAGAATGAATAAAATCTACTCTACACTGGCGAAGGGAAGAAGGAACAGGATGGGTGACGATGTGGGAGGAAGCACTGAAAATATATACAGGCACGCCAGCTTGCATTACAAGCGCCAATCAAGTCCGGTGTTGAATAAAAAAGGGCAAAGAGCCCGCGCTGCCTGGACACCCTTCCCCTTATAATAATAATAACTTTATTTCACCACCACAAAGTACATGGGGGCAGGATGCCTACAGTAAAAGCTGCCTCTTGGGCAGCTTGACAAGGCTACAGGCACCCAGCTGTTTACTTTGGCAGCAAAAGTAGTACACAATATTTAGAAAAACGGCAATACATGTATTACAGAAAACTACATAAGCACATGACAAGTATTCGTCACAAAAACAAAAATAAAACCACATACATAATTATTCACATGCTAAATAAGATCACCATGTAGAATTTTTACTTTCACAATAGAGTGTCACTGAGTAGGAAATATTCAAGCAGTTTTTTGTATGAGGTATGTTCAAGTGGGATATTATTGAAATGAAGGGAATTCAGGAGACGTGGCAGCGTATTTTCCAGTGTTTGACAGCCGTATGTTGTTCTGTATGTTTTATTATGCCACTTATCAATGTTTCTCGTTTCGTAGACTTTGTAGCTGAGTTCAGTGTTAGCCAGTTTATGAAAAAAAGACGTGTTATTAGTAATCTCGCGTTTAAAAGCGCGGCATAAATGAAAGTTATACTCTTTAGTAATCGGCAGTATTTTATGCTTAGGAAAAAGTTCCAGTGTGTGGTATGTTCTAGGGACATTTTCAAGTATTCTTAAAAAGCTTTTTTGTAAGATATACAACTTTCTTAAGTTTTCTTCTGATGTTTTACCCCAAACTAAATTACAGTAGCTGAGGCGAGAATGAAATAAAGAATGATAAACTGCGAGCATTGCTTTTGAAGGCAAGATGTGACGATGGCGATATAGCAACACAATTATCTGTGAGAGTTTGTTTACAATAAAATAGATGTGATCATCCCAGGTCATTTTTTCATTGAATACGACGCCCGGCGTCTTAAATGTTGGTACTATATCTAAAGGAAAGCATATTTTTTTTCAGGAAATGACATAAATGACTTAATAGATATAGTAAATTCTGCGCTCTTCCATTTATACGATTGGACAGAAAAAAAAAAAAACGTTTACAAGTTAATGCCACAAAAACTAAAGCAGTCATTTTTAAAGCAAAGAATAAGACAGTTAAACCAACAAAAGATATTTACTTCAAAGTAAATATCTTTTGTTAGTTTAACTGTCTTATTCTTTGCTTTGCATGATTCAACAAATCAAATGCTTTTGTAAAATACATGAATATGCCAACTATTTTATTTTGATCCAGCTGTTTTAATATGTATTCTTTCTGATCTAATAGTGCATGCTCAGTAGAACGGTGTTTACGAAATCCATATTGTGAATCTGTTAATATCTGTTTTGCCTTTTCAAACTTCGCAAAGCGTCTGAGAATTAATTTTTCATGGGGTTTCGAAAATACTGGTAGCACAGAAATAGGCCTGTAATTGCCCAGGTCGTTTTTGTCACCTTTCTTATATGTCACGGATACACGAGCAATCTGCATTTTGGAAGGAAAGACAGCATCAGCAATGCATAGATTAAATATATGCGTGAGGGGCGGAAGGAGGATATCAAGGACAAACTTAATAGGTTTTATCTGCATGCCATCAATGTCTACACTTGTAGTATTATTAAGCTCTTTAAACACGCTTTGTACTTCATTACCTTCGATGGGGTCCAGAAATATGGTTTCAGTGCTCAGAGGGATTTTACTGAGGTCATTGTACCCACAGGGGGGGTTAGGAAGGTTAATGAAATGCTTGTTGAATTGGTTGACTAATTGTTTATCTGATATTTTAACCCCATTTTGGTTTGTAACGATAATATCGTTATGACTATTGTAGGTAGAGAAAAGATTATTTAATTTTTTCCACATAACATCCGTACGACCTGTAGTAGCTAGCTGGTTTGCATAGTACTCATTGTTTGCTCGATCAAGTTCTTTGTTTAAGCGATTACGGTATGTTTTAAATCTCTGCAAATCACTGCGTTCTTTCGTTTTGATAAATTTATGATATAAATTATGCTTCTCGGTAATTTTATTCATAAGTTGACGATTAACCCATGGTTTTCGAGTAGAGCGGTTGCGCCTTGCTACTTTTATGGGAAAACTTTCTTTATATACACGTTTAACGATGCATAAAAACAATTCATATGCCTTGTTAGGGTTTGTTTCGTGAAGAGTACCAGTCCTGTCGACAATTCTAGTGTTACTCTGAAGTTAAGAAGAGTTTCATCATTATTTACCTGAAAGTGGTCTTTTGAACTATGAGGCTTAATTTTAGTGTTTTTAACACAGAGAAAAACAGGTAAGTGGTCACTGACATCATAAGTAATGATGCCGGATGTAAGACAGTGAGCTTCGAAATTCGTTATGAAAACATCTAGTAAAGACGAGTGATGCGTGGATTGATTACATTCGAGAGACCGTGCGTCTTCAAAAGAACGTGTAGGTTTATAGCATGCGTATCCGAGACTAATAAATTAATGTTTATATCACCACCGAACACCAACTTTAAACAGTTGTCATTAGCATACCAAAATAATGATTCAAGGAAATGAAGGAAATTGGTAAGGCAGCCATGAGGGGGACGATAACACACAACAAAAATAATGTTGCCGAGACAAATGGACAGAATTTCAAAATCGCTTGTGGGTGTAGTGAACATAGATAGCAACTCTGGCTGAAATGTTTTCCTAAGCAAAACGCAAACACCGCCCCCGCGGCCAGTCACGCGGTTTAAAAAAAATGTTTGATAACTATCTAACCGAGGAATATCTATAACACTGGTGCACCATGTTTCAGAGATCATAATATCAAAAGATTCATTGCAGGACTGAAGTAAAATTGATAACTCTAATTCCTTGTTTCTGATTGACTGAACGTTAAAATGAAGACACTTCAAGCTCTTTGCAAACCTTGATCCGTTACGGCTTTTAAATTCGCCAGGATGAACGTATTGGGTTGTGGGGCCCCACAGCCCCTTTTAGCGTTTCGAACCGTGCGCGCTTTTTTCTGTTTGTGTTGATGTCCGCCCGGGCAGCGCGAGTACGCATGAACGAGCTGCCCGGAGCGGGGGCGGCATGTTATCGGCGCGAGACAGAGGGTAGATAAGCGCGTCGGAAGCAAGGGCTCTGGGCTTTTTCGGCGGGAGGCCGGCCACAGAAGGGCGGCGTGGCAGCGTCCCAAGCCGGCGGGATGTACACGGACGACGGAGCGGAGTCCTGCGAAGGAAAGACGGAAGCGGCGCCTACAAGAAAGCCTTAGGAGTATTAGCATGAGTGCTGCCACGCGAGTAGCAATGCTTTTGTACCGTAATCAACGCTTTGTACTCGCCCTATCCGCGCCGCAGTGTGTTTTGTGTTGTCGCGGTGAAGCCCTGACCAATGTTCCGTTTTATTCTGCATAGTCCATTGTCGCGCACTTCGACGGCATGTTTCCAGCGCAGTTTTGACCAATGCTGTTTCTTTTCTATTTTATACTTTTCTGTTGATCCGGAATAAACCGGTGTTTTTTAGAAAGACTTGGTTTTCACTCGTCGGGCGAGACCATCGCTCGCGGACCCGTATTCTAGAAGGCGGAGCCTTCAGGGTAAAAATGCTAGGGTCAATGACAGCCATGTAATGTATATGTAGTCCTAAGTGAGACGTTTGAGGTCACATGCTTTGCTTATGTGAACTGCTGACATACCATCAGACTTTCTTAGCAATACTTTTCCGTTCGAGTGCCACACATACTTGTTATTGTGTGCCTTTGCCCACTCTTTTACTTCTTTCAACAGTTCTCGATTTCTTTTAGTCAAGTTTTCCAGCAGGTGCAGTCCATTGCCCGAATCGGCCACTTTCCTCCTGTTAAGCCACCACGTGTCCCTGACGCTTTGCTTAGTGAATCGGCAAATAACGCCAGGAATCTTATCACGCCTCGCTGGCAATCGATGAACTGCATCTACGTCTTGATCAGTGAGCGGTGGCAGCTGGATTTTTTGGACGATAGTGTTAAGTTCTGTCAAAAGGTCTTCATTATCTCTTTCCCGAATGCCATGCAATTCCAAGTTTGCTCGCCGATGTCGCCATTCCAGTTGGTCTTCTAGGCACTCAGTGTTTTTCTCCTGTGCCTCAAGTTTGTCTACTCCGCTCTTTATTTCCTTTATGTCACGTTCATTTTGTTCTACGCGCTGCAGCAAGTTGGATATCTGGTTGGACATGAACTGTACGGCATCCTCGATGCCATCGACCGTTTCTTTCAGCGGCATTAGGATGTCAAGTTTTTGATTGATTGTCTGAAGCATGAGCCATGTATCACGCTGTTCTTGTTCAGCATTACCTTCGGATTTCTCAGGTTGTTGTGACCGAACTTTCGATCCTCTACACTGCTGGCACCTCCAAGCTTTGCGATATACGTCGCCTTTTGATTTTAACGTAGTCTCAGAGACGCCAGCGCATTTACCCATATGGTATATAGTGTGACTAACAGTGCAGCATACACCATCATTTGACTCTGACACATTCTCATTACATTCAGGGCACTCAGAAATTTTAGACATGGCAAATGTTTTGGCAGCAGCAGCAGCAGTATAACAAAATTTAACTAAGACACTTAATGACAAAGCCACCAACCTGCAATCGTATCTTGCCAAGCGCCCAGCAGTAGCTCCTCTGACAGACGCCTCTTATCCAAGCGCTTCAAGAAAACGGCTAGCACATTTCTTTCAAGCGCATACACTGGGCACACCAATAATATATGGGATTGCCACAAGTTGAACATTCCGGGGAGTCCAGCTGCCAAATTAAATGCAACTACCCGCGCTTAAAAACATAATTTAAACGAAATCGACGTAGCAAGTATGCATGATGGCGCAGAATTTCACGCGGAGGATAAAATGTCAATGTTCGATTGAGCCTTCTTAGACGAATGTGTCGGGCGTCTGGCTGGGCCCAGTAAGCTGCCGTGGCATTCTTCATGCAGTTCGTAAGAAGACACGTCGCATCTGCTCTTGAAAAAGGCACAGCTGTTTGAAGGTCATTGCTGAGGGCACTTTTTGCTTCAACAACGGCCTGTCCATTTCCATGGAGCTCGCAGTGGGCAGGGATCCATAGAAACATTATCCTGTGGCATTGCAGTCGCGCAGATGTAAATAAGAGAGCGAAGTGTCGGGATAGTTGGTATTGTTTATCTAAATAACAGCGCTGGGAATGGGACGAAAAACAAAGAACGAAGGTGTGTCTGTTTCTTATTCGTTCTTCGTGTTTCGTCTCATTCGCAGTGCTATTATTTGGGTTTGGGGGTTTAACATCCCAAAGCGACTCAAGCTATGAGACGCCGTAGTGGAGGACTCCGGACATTTCGACCACCTGGGGTTCTTTAACGTGCACTGGCATCGCACAGCACACGGGCGCCTTGCTTTTCGCCTCCATCGAGTAGCGGCCGCCGAGGCCGGGATTCGATCCCGCATTCTAAGATATACAGATGTAAAGAGCTCCATAATAGTTAGTGCTAGAGACTGGCAGGCGATGTTGCACAAGGAATGTTTCAAAATTTGCAATGCAGTTTTCGAGTCCGCGAATATACACCAATTTTGAGGTGGTTCCCCGCATATGTAGCGAACAGATTCCCGAAGGGCTACAAGCTCAGCAGCGGTTGGCATAGAAGTATTTCCCAAAAGTAAATGTAGTCGTTTTCTTAGCGGGTATGACCACAGCTGCAGTGGATCCCTGTGCTGACACGGATCCGTCATTGTATACGTGAATATAACTAAACTAAGATATTCTGACCAGATGTCCAGCAGATTAAGTTGTTCGAGCCCACTAAGTGACACCACCGATTTATTTAGTATCCTGGGAACACGAAGGTGCACCAGAGGTTTATCCATCACCCATGGTGTTTGGGCGGGATGATATGGGAAGGCATATCGGGTGGTACTTGCGACTGATGGCAACGAAGTGCATTTATAAAACTGTAGTCCGGCTGCACGTCCAGAATCTTGCTCATTGGGTGAAAACGGTGTCGTACAAGTGCTCGTAAATATACACGAAGTGATTAGTGTGACAAGTATATGAATATTGGACGAGAATGTGCCTCTTCATTTGTGCCTTTGTTAGAGGTGCATCTGGGCATTCCAAGGCATATTTTCAGTGCCTGCGCTTGCATGCTCTCGAAATTCTGCAAGGAGGAAATGCTCATATTCGAGATAACTGGGAGACTGTTCCGGATGTAGCCAAGAAACAGTCGCTTAAAGCCGTATTAAGGAGCGCTCAGGTGGACCCCACTTGATGCCAGCTATGAAACGAAGGACACAGCAAAGTTGATATCAATGAGTCTCCACCCAGATTGTCTGCGGTCAATAATTACACCAATGAATCTGTGACTGGAGACGTACTGTATCTCAACACCCCGTATAGTAATAGGGTAGCGGCTGATGCGATCACTGAACACTTTTCAGCCGCTAAAAGCAAACCTTCACGCTGTAGGTATATCGACGTCAATGACACAGCTGGTTGCAATCTCGCACGTAGTTGTGGGCGCGTCAAACCAGACGCCCAGATGCAGATGTCGCAAGCATATGCACTGATGTGGATCCTAATTGGCAGTTCGCCCTCCAGGCTAGTTAGCGTAACGTTAATTAATATTGGGCTAAGGACTCCTCCCTGTAAAACTCCACAACCGACCGACCATCTCCATCAGGCGTAGTCACGTAAATAAAGCGGCCGTTGAGATCCCTCGCAATGCCCAGGTGCAGCCGGCCACCATTTCCGAAGTCCTCAAGTCCATCAAGAATAGCATCATGGAGGACATTGTCGTATGCCCCTTTTAAATCTAAAGAAACTGCAGCTAGCAGTCGACGGTGGCGCTTGTCGTGCCCTACTGCCACCATAAGGTCGATGATGCTCATTCGATGAGATCATTCGTTTCTAGAAACTACTCAAGTCTTGCCAGCATCATTAGTTTCATAACTTTTCGAACACAGCTTGCTAGGGCAACTGGCCGGTAGAGGTACGTTCCAAAGGGGGCTTTCCAGGCTTCAGAAGAGCAACTAGGCGGCTAATCTTCCAGTGTTCAGGAACAGCACTAGAAGCCCATATATCATTGAAGTAATTAAGTAGCGCAGTTCGACCGTCCTTCCCTAGGCTTTATAAAGTTGAATGAGTAGTCTCGTCAAGACCAGGTGCAGATGAATGTCGACAAGAGGCAAGAGCGGCATCTATTTCAGCCATTAAAAAGGGCAAGTCGTATTGATCATTCGGCGAAGGCGACAAAAATGACGTCTGAAATTGGTGACTGGGCCTGACTTGTGGCCACATCCTTTTTACAGAAATCTTCAGCTACGTCAACTTTATTGCGGCGTTGATAAAGGGCACGAAAATGATGCCTTTCTTGTGGTGGTGAGAGTAAGTTTCTCGCAGCATGCCAGATACGCGACAGTGGTTCACAAGGATCCAGTGATGAGCAGAACTGTATCTAACGTTTTTGTCCTAACCTCTTAAGGTGGTGCAAATCAATCTGTCTTTTTGAAAGTGCCCTTACCCACGTGCACGGCACGTGGGTAAGGGCAGACCAGCATGAGAGGGAAGTAGTTGAAGCTTGGCTCATTCATAGAGGTGGAGATTTGTGCGTCAGCACTCCGTCAATTTGCTTGTCGCAGAAAGAAATTGACTTTTGGGATTGTTCAATTGAATCAATGATTCAAATGAATGATTATCTTTCGTGTTAAGGCTGGGGTGTGTCTACGGTTTCCTTGTGATGCTTTTGAACTCTTTTTGCCCCTGACTTTGCCTTATCGCTGTTATGTCAATTTTTGCTTAAAGTTTTCATTTGTTCATGTCTGTTGTTTTTATGGCTTTAGTGTTTTGACTCTGATTTTGCTACAATGTTCCGACTTTGCTTGTGCTACGGTAGTAGCTTGTGTGTTTTGTTATGGTGTTTTACGTTTTTACGTTTACACTTGTTTTTGTTCTGTTCTGTCTATTGTTGTTTTTTGTTTTTAGTAGTTTTGACTCAACTTTAGCTACAATTTTTTAATTCTAATTTTCTATGATGGTAACTCAGAACCGCTTGTTGTCTAGCCATTTTTAATTTCCCCTTCGGCATATCAGCCGGTTTATTGCAACTTCGTGGACTGATAAGGTGACTGTTGTGCTGGCAATGATTGTGCTTCTGCTTCGTGTTTCCCAATTACTGATCTTACGTGATTTCGAGTAAAAATACGGCCTATTTTTCTAATAAAAATTCGGTTGGTAGTCTGCGCTAGTGCTGTTTTTCAGTGTGTTCTTGTTTCTTGTTTTCTTGCGCTGCTCCTCTCCATGATCTTCCTTTTCCTCCTGTTTGCTCTTGAGTGGTACCGGCAAGCTGCTATTCATAATCTGCGAGTACTTTCCAAATCTGCTCCATCTCACTTTCCCTTTCGAGCACCTGATCTGCGGTTTCTTCCTGTCCATTATGTGGCCCTTTTTTTTCGTTTTGTTTTTTTAGGACTGCTGCAGCTGAGGCTCTAACGGAGCACTTCAGGTGAGGGTCAAAGGAAGTACCTTTGCAAGACAAACAGAACCACCTTTGCAGGCTGCGAGGTTCGAAACTGGGTTTGGGCCCACTGCGGAGGTGGGGCGCGCAGCGGGGTTTACGGAGCTTCTCCCAAACGCACACCCCTGTAAAAGCCGAGCACCAGGCCGGGGGACGCTTGTACCCATTTTTACCGGTGGGTGTCCGGCGGTGGGTTTCGAACTGACCACCTCCCGCAGCCGAGACGGGCGCTCTAACCACTAGGCCACGGCTACCACTTCCAGTGCTTCGCTAACTATTTTAAACTGCTGTTTCTTTTCCAGGTTGTTCAACATTGCCTGTAGTCTGCACATTATTATTAAGGCATACCCTTCTGCCTTTCATGTCTATGTCATCATTCATTCATTACAGTTCATCCCCTGCTTGTTAATTTTGGAGCTTGGGTCCTGCACCTGGACGGCCCCATCAGATGTCAAGTGCTGTACTCTCCCAGACAGCATTGACTAGCATTCGGTGCTCGACCGAGTGACGGCCTATGGTTGGCCATGTACCAAGTTGGGCGTAAGTCGGCCATCAACCAAGGCCCAAGCTCGAGCACCCGAATGAACGCCGACCAATTCGGCCACGGCTACTCGGCCATTGGGCGGCCCATGGTCGGCTTCGTAATATATTGGGCACAAATTGGCCAGCATGCATGGCCCGACCTTGTAACCCCTTCTGAACGCCGACCTGTTTGGCAACGGCTCCTCGTCCACTTGGGCGGTCAACGGTCGGCCAAGTGCCATGTTGGCCACGAAACCGGCTAGCACTGACAACCCAACATGCCTGCATTGGATGGCAATTACATCAGATTAAAAGCAGCTGGATTTACCTAACCTCTAGTGCAAGTTCAGTTGTCATTCAGAAAGCACATACAAAAACTGTGTGGTCACAGCACGATCATTTGACATTAAATTAGTGATTAGAAGGTAGCATTTTCGTTGCGGAGATTGAAGACGTTGCCTCAAGTTAAGGTAATCGAACAAATGATCGTGTTCCCCTTCACTTTTTTGTAGAGCTTTTGCATTATTCATAAGGCACTTCACGCCGCATCGTCTGTTTACCTGGAGAAAGGAACAAATACGCTGTGCATACTTTTTAGAGATAAGCCCTGTAAAATGAAACACGGACTAACCAGGTTACCATTTTACTTTTTTGGCATTCATGCGGTGGTAAAAAAAAACAGCAGTTTCTTGCGCCGGCTGCCAGCATGACAAGCCCCGGTAAATTTAAATGGCGCACAACACATCTTATGATTTGCTTATGATTGTACTTAAGTGCAGATTAAAAATCATCTTTAACAATATAGTATTCTCATTTATTCTGAAAGTTGAGAAACGCAATATCATAATTAAGAAACTAGACTGAATACCATTGCACTTCACATTAAAAAGAACGTAGGATAGTAAAAAAGTTCAGCCTTTTTTGCGTTCTGCCATGAAATTGCCAAAAATAACGAATTAATACCATTTTAAGCTATATTCAACCCTTGCCAACAAGCATAGAAAGACTTTTTAAGCAGTGAGAAGGATGTAGATAGTACGTAAGATAAAATGTAACTAAATTCAGCAAATACTAAATCGAAGTTTTGATGCCTGCTCCATATGGGGACGCCATATAAGCGCATCTATGGAATAAAAACAATCATTTTTGTGTCTTTTATTTTGCACAATTTAATAAATTTAGTGACTCATATTAACAAAGTACTCAGCATTGCTTCCAGAGAGTTCGATAAAAATTGAAGTTGTGTTTGTTTTTTAAAGTGTAGACACGCAGTTTTCCTTATTTTACCACTCTGAATTTTGACCGATTTCAAAATGATATGCAGAAAAAACATTCAAATCTAGAGCTTCAAATTTTCAAAAGAATAAACAGTGAAACCTGGACACTGTAGAGAACTAGTTTCAGTGTCGACGTACTATTGAAACTTGACCGAATGCAGGCTGAATTTGGCCATTTTTAGGGCGAGCGCTCAGTTGCATATTTATTTGTATATTTTTAAACAATATTGCCACGTGCTTAGCGCCGCTCAGCCGCCGTGCTTGGTGCGGATGACGACGAAGCAGTTGTTGGCTCGAGAGGCGCGCTGGTGTTGGACTCTGTTATCGGAGCTAGAAGCCGACCTTATTCTCAGGTCCTCGTCTACGTGTACTTCACGGGTCCCTGCGGCTTGAGCCGTGACACTGGTCGAGGTGCGGGGTGTACGTCGTGCTTGCGCCTTTACGTTTCTTTGAAGTTTTCGTTACCGGGTGCTTAAAATCGTCCGAAGTTAATACCAACTTCACCGCAAGACTCTTTTCCCATCTCGCCATGGCAGGGGGGGGTCAAGAGCAGCATCCACAAGTGAAGCGGGGGGTTCGGGTAAAGCCAAGGCACTTTTCTATGCAAACATACTGTCACGACTCAAGAAAAGAGGCAACTTCAGGATCTATTGCCAGATTTTTGTGTGTGCTTCACGTTCGTCTAAAGCGCAGCAAACGTCGGTCATAGAACACCGGATTATCACGCACGCAGGCACTCGACCTATCCATCAACAGCCCTATCGTGTGTCCACTCGGGAAAGAGAAGCTATCCAACTGCAAGTCAAAGAGATGCTTGCCGATGGTGTCATTCAACCGTCCAGCAGCCCATGGTCGTCCCCTGTCATCCTTGTCAAAAAGAAAGACGGAACACTGCGTTTCTGCGTTGACTACCGGAAGCTTATAAGTATGACAAAGAAGGATGCCTATCCGCAGGCACGGATCGACGACTCTCTCGACCGACTTCGCCGAGCCAAGTACTTGTCCTCGATTGACCTCAGGAGTGGTTATTGGCAAATCGAAGTTCATGAAAGGGACCGTGAAAAAAATACCTTCGTGACACGAGATGCGCTCTATAAATTCCGCGTCCTCCCAATCGTGCTCTGCTGCGCTCCTGCCACCTTCCAGCGGATGATGGACACTGTGCTCACAGGTCTGAAGTGGCAGACATGCCCTGTTTATCTCGACGACGTGATAATCTTTTCGCCGACGTTCACGGAACACCTACGCCGCCTGAGAACTGTTCTCTAAGCTGTTCGGTCTGCCAACATTTCTCTCAAGCCTCAAAAGCGTCACTTCGGGTTCACCGAATTGAAGCGTGGCCTTGTGATAGAGCATCCGCCTCGTGTTCGGGAGGTGCCAGGTTCGATTCCTAGTGCCGCCGGGTACCCACCGGCTTTTCAATGGGTGCAAGCTTTCCACCGGCCTGGTGCTCGGCTCTTTGGGGTGAAATGCTTGGGAAAGGGGTCATATGTCTCTGTCAGCATCTGACTGATTTGTCTAACCAATGTCCTTCCGTGAATGCAGGCATCACCTGCACGCCAAGCAAATACATCTATCTAGGTGTAGTATGTGGCATCCAGAATCAGATTTCATCAAAGAGAATGGCACAGTCTGCGCAGACGAAGAAAAGCTTTGGACAACACTGGAGTTCCCGCCACTAACAGACGTCAAGTCTCCGCCGGATTTTCGTTATGGACTCTGCCACTACTGCATAAATCTGTGCGCTGACCTAGGCCGACACCGCCATCAGCACCCCAGGAAAGGTGCGCGTTGGCCCTGGATGTACACCGCACTGAAGGTGTAGGAGCTAAGACGAGGAAGAGGCAGCTCCGACAACCTTAAGGCTCGAACTGACCAGTTTTATTTTCGCCACTCACGCTGCCGCGCAGACTTCTTCCTTGTATGACGCCATGTCGTAGCTCGCGAACGAACGTGGCCCAAGGGCTCTACAGTACTCCTCTTTAGAGCGAGAGTCGCGCAAAGCAGTAACGAGCATGCATAGCGTACGTCCCAGAAATGTCCAACATGAGGTAAATGTCGGTGATTCTGGGTAGTGGCTGTCGGTGGGAGGATCAGCACCCTGGTGGCCTACCAATGCTGATGTGCGGTCTTCGACATGGAGACACCTGGCAAAAGGGAGCAAAAACAAGAAGAGGGGCACCCAGGCCGCCGTAAAGGAATGACTGTAACGGCGAAGAATGCTCCTTTTTGCGCGCTAGACAGAAGAGCGCAGGGTGATGTCGAAGGACATACAGCGCAAGATTCTTTGCACATGGTGGAGTGTATTCATAAGCGGGTCTAGACTCGTGCGCTGGGAGCGGTGATGTAGTAATAGGAGTCAATGAACACATATCGAAGATGTTGCATAGCATTGATAGCCTGAAGTTGAACCCCAGGAAAGACCAAAGCCCAACTGCTGCGTGTCCACGGCTTTTCAGCATTATTGTGTCTGCCGCTGTTTTCATGAGCATGTTACGAAGATCAAAGGCTGGTGTGTCTGCAATCAGAAGGAGTAGTAAATGCTTCTAAGCGCTTGTCTCCGGTGCCTAGAAAGCTGGTCTGTTCAGCATGCGCGGCGGGCTCGAAACGCCAGGTACCTTAAGAGATGAAGCGAGGTCGTAGCATAACGTGGTGGGTGTGAAGACATACAGAGGTGCGAGTCAGGTGGCCTAGTGCGAACTCCGCTCGTAGGAACAACCACTGTTGCGATGATGTGGCTAGAATCGACGTTGATGATCCCCATGGGTTGACTGGAACGTTCGAGAAACAGCGACAAGTAAGGTGCTTTCGATAGCCTGTCTTGCTATGGAGGCCGCAAGGATGGATGTTGATAAGAGTCGCCATTGACTGGAGGCTTGCGAGAAGTACGGGGGACCACAATTGTTGCTCCAGCGCATGTGGCAGGGATGGTAAGCTCCAGGGTTCAGGAAATTGAGAGCAAGGGTGTGGAGAACTTGGGAGCGTTTGCATGGTCTCAGCCTCAATTAATGAAATCCAGTGATACCAAGCTTCATATTGCTTCACGAGAGCTGTCTGAGGTCGGTGTATGGTGTCGAACTTGACGAGGGCACAAGTGCAAGAAGTAACTAAGGGAAAGTGCTCAAAGTAGCAATCGCGCTTGGCGGTTTTCTTGGCTATACCGTGCAAGAACAAAATAGCTTCTACTTGCCGCAACCAAGTATCGACAGTGCTTGCGGGGAAAGGAGGTAGAGTGGTGGGTTCAGAAGGGTAGATACTTGGGCTTGTCGGTACATGATCGAAGGGAACAAAATGTAGCGCACCAAGACAATGACAGAGAAAGAAGACACACACAGCGCTAACTTCCAACTAATGTTTATTCAAGGAAGAACGCATGGTTTTATACCACCGCGTATTAATATGTCAAAACTTAAAGCTGAAGCAAAGAAACTATGCAAGAAATTGGACCTTGGGTCTGTTCTCAAAAAGATTACAGATTGTAAACAGGAGTTCCTTCAGGTTTTCTTCAGTGCAAAGACCCATAAAGCTGATGTACCATTCCGTGCTATTGTATCTGAGAATGGCACACGGCAAAAATCTGTGGCCCTGTGGTTACAAAAAAAACTAAAACTGCTTTCTGTTCAAGATCCCTTCCTTCTCCGTAACTCTGAGCAGGTGTTAGATTTTGTTAATTCACATGCAGATCAAGGCGTTTTTGCTCTCTCTGTTGATATAAAAGACTTGTACTATTCCATTCCGCATGACGCTCTGCTATCCTGTGGACCGATTGCCTTTCAAAAGCTTGTGGTATATCAGTGAATGGATTTTTAGAACTATTAAGATTTTACCTGACTTCGACTTTCGTAATTTTGGATGGAAAACCATACCTTCAGAAACAAGGCATCTGCATCGGGTCGTGCATAGCCCCCATCCTAAGCGATTTATTTTTAGTCCGGCTGGACAGGTATTTTGCTGATACAGTAACTGATACCAATGTTATTAGGATTTTTAGATACGTTGACGACTACCTCATTGTACTTAACAGAAATGACGGTTCCTTCATGGATGACGCTTTTAATGTCCTCGCGCTGTTTCGTATCCATTTCAAACCTCTAGAATTAACATTTGAATTAGCTGAAACAGGTGGTATTCAATTCCTAGATATTAACTTCATACTTCATCATGATCGGACGTGCTGGATGTTCAAACCTCGTGGCGAAAGACCATTGTTACCTTTCAATTCATCGCACTCTAAACTTGTCAAACGTTCCATTGCTCGCCTTTCATTTGTTAATTCTCTGAAGAAATCTTGCCCGCACCTCATGCATGACAGTTTTTCACAACAGTGTAAGCGTCTAGAATGCGCCGGGTACCCTTCCCATCTTCTTGTGTCCGTGGCCGAAGGCGTACTGAAGAAAGAATGCCAGAAAAAAGCGGATGCCAGTCAACAGGCCCCGTGTAAGAAAGAAAAAAATTGCCGTCATCTCTTACATTCATAGGCTGTCCCATAATCTCAAAAAAGTCGCGCAGCGATCGGGAGTTAGAGTGGCTTTTTCGGCTCCAAATAAGTTGAGCCAGCTATGCACTAAAACTTCGTCAGAAGCCAAGAAGGTGATAGGCTGCACAAAGAAACAAAGCAATTTGTTAAAGCACCCAAAATGTCGTCTATCAGATACCCCTATCCTGTGGCAAGCAATATATTGGTCAAACGGGCAGATGCCTCAATGATAAGCTTCGTGAGCATGGCCGGGATGTCAGTAACAGGTGTGGTAAAGGTTTGTCGGCTTATTGCCGTGTTTGCAGTTGTATTGCTCTCCTCAAAAAAAGTATGGTTTTCAAAGTGCACAAACACCGGTTAACGCGTGATATAGTTGCAGCTGAATGGATTACTCTTTTGAAAGATGATTGTATAAGTAACCCTTCTGTCGCGTTGTTGCCAAAGGAGATTGCGTATCTGGCTGATATGACTTGCTAGCGCATGTTCTTTTGGCGCATGTGATAAGCGGTGGTATAAAACCATGCTTTCTTCCTTGAATAAACATTGGTTGGATGTTAGCGCTGTGTGTGTCTTCTTTCTCTGTCCTTGTCTTGGGGCGCTACATTTTGTTCCCCTGGTGGGTTCAACTGTGCTTCAGGCTATGCCATCGCAGCGTAGAGGCGGGAGATAACGATGTGCTCACTGAACGCAGCATGGTGGCCAGCTTAGTACAGCTAGGTTGTGGTGCTCAGCAGTTGCCGACACGTGGGTGTGCGGGTCGGCGGAATCCACGCTAGATGTCGCGAAGTGGTTAGAATGGTAGTGTTCGAAACTGATCACCGAATCTGTCTGAGGTATGACGAGGAAGAATCAGCTATGACAGCACGAGGTTCGAAATTGTACATTTTATGTTCGCCTCTCGTGTTGCCACGCATAGTGCCAGATTATCCCTTGACCGGCGTCGTGCCGTTTTTCGCCACCTAGCCTGAAGCGAGGGGTGCTACAAGGTTCTTTCAAGCGATTTTCGCAGCCATTGCAGATATTGCACGCCTTCGGTCTCCCGTTGCCGAGTGTGACGGGCATTCTTTGTTCGACGATCGACGAGCACGTTTGTTTCTATCGCCGCCGCCGAGTTGCTTAGATTTTTTGCGGGCGCAAGTCAGCCAAATAAAGAGTTTCTTTAGTGCAATCATCGACCCCCTTCATTTGTGTCGTCGACCTCGTCATCACAACGTGACAATATAGCGGCAGCACAGCAACCATAGTTCTGCCTAAAGAAAATAAAACATTCCCATAAAGAACGGTGTTAGGCAAGGAGATACGATCTCCCCAGTACTATTCACAGCTTGCTTAGAGGAAGTATTCAGAGACAAGGAATGGGAGCACTTAGGGATAAGGGTAGGCGATTTGCTGATGACATTGCCTTGCTAAGCAACTCGGGGGATGAACTGCAAATAATGATTGATGACCTAGACAGGCAAAGTAGAAAGGTAGGCTTGAAAATCAATATGCAGAAGACTAAGGCAACGTTCAACAGCCTCGGGAAGGAACAGCAGTTTACGTTAGATAGCGAAACACTGGAAGTAGTGGGCGAATATGTTTACTTAGGGCAGGTAGTAACTGCAGATCCGGACCATAAAAAGGAATTAAGAATAAGACTGGGATGAAGCGCATTTGGCAAGCACTCGAAGATTATGACTAGCAGCGTATAGCGGTGTCTCTGAAGAGGAAAGTATACAACAGTTGCATCTTACCTGTACTCACTTATGGGGCTGAAACGTGGAGGCTAACCAAGAGGGTTCTACTTAAGTTAAGGAGAGCCCAGAAGGCTATAGAACACAAAATGGTAGGGTAAGCGTGCAGAGTGGGTCAGAGAAATAACTCAAGTTGCTGACATTCTAGTGGAAATTAAGAAGAAACTGGCATGGGCAGGACATGTAGTGCGAAGAGATGATAACCGATGGTCGCTTAGGGTAACAAACTGGATTCCAAGGGAAGGAAAGCGTAGCAGGGGGCGGCAGAAATTTAGGTGGGCGGATGAGGATAAGAAGTTCGCAGGGGTCAAGTGGATGCAGCTACCACAGAACCGGGTTAATTGGAGAAATATTGGAGAGGCCTTCGCCCTGCAGTGGGTATAGTCAGGCTGATGATGATGATGAATGAAATGTGCACGCATGTCTTGCTCGACATCTTTGCCTCAACCTATCGAAAAGGTGAAACAGCTGATGAGGTGCGCTCAAATTTGGCATTACGAAGTAACGTAATCGTCTGCAATTTTTCTTGTGTCCAGAGCAGAGCCTGCGTTGAAGTTTCATCTGTCCTCAAGCACGGCTGGCTACGGTTGGGTAGGCTTGTAGGCAGAAAGGTTGTGGAGTGTG